>JAVTVY010013642.1:0-51474 GCA_036873755.1 Hanleya hanleyi
ATTCCATTTCACAAATCGGAAGAGGAAAGGGACGTCTGCTTCTGTGAAGTCATGTGACGCATGTTGGCAGTTGTGGGAAGTTGATGCTGGGTCGACATCGGGCCTTACAGACTAGTCTCTTGCGTTAAATGCCGTCATTTACGTCTGACGACGATACAGCTCACCAATCTCCAATGTATGAGTTGTCACAGCGAAACAGCTCACCAATTACCAGTATACGAGTTGTCAGAGCATTTCCATCATAGCTCTCTGGATTTAATACCGCTTATGCCGGTGCTGGGGGCCGTGTGGTCATATCATCCAAGTTGCCACATGAACAGGTACAATAAAAGCGTACCTGAGATACAACACATACCACGAATCGTAAGATTCTTGGTATGTGCTTTAGAATAGTTTAACCAGAAGGCTATTCTGTGAAGTCATGTGACGCAGTCAGTATGTCCCCACTTCCCTTATATGTGTTGTGATTCATACAAGTAACGATCGAATAAAACAAACAAATAGATTACAAATTTCTTTCTCAAGTTTAACTGTTGTTTCCATCGTGAAATTGATTAACAAAGCGGCACAAATAGACATATATCCACGTAATTTTCACACAGCTGACAGCATCACTCCCCATTTGAGAGATCACATAAACTCGCCCACTGACATTGGCACGATGCCAACCGAGACGGGAGCATCAGAGGACGAGTCTTTTTCAAGAAAGGGGAGAAAAGTTGTCAAAGTTTAAAATATGTTTTCAACCTTTCATTATAATCTTTGCTGATAATCAATTTGGGTAGTGCAATAGAATAGAAATAATGTTTTCAAAGGCGTGCTCAATGATTATTTTATGCCCTAAAATATAAACTTTTAGGACACTAACCGTGCGTAAAATAACGATTGCGCACGCCTATGAAAACATTATTTCTCAAATATAGCGTGGTACAATCGTTCGCAAAATGATTAAAAACCATCCGTGCAGGTCCGTTTGTGCAAGATCGGTAGATAAAAAATGGCGTCCAGGGGGCAAATTCCCCGATTCCCGGATGACGCGAAAATTAAGATCGTAGCGCCATCTTTACACTCTGGACGCCAGGACGACAACTCTGACGGGAAAATAACTCCGTTGGCGGCTGTCCCAAGGAGTATTAGGTAGGAGTATTGGAGTGGTCATTGTTTTCATGTGGATTTTACTATAGGGTGTGGCACCTTGTTTTCTTTGTTTCGCGATGTAGAATACGACGGTGGGGACATGCTAGGCCCATTCTGGCGCAGTGGACAATGTTAGTCCCATTGGGGAACCCACTCATTTGCGGTATGGGGTGTGGCACCTTTCTTTATCACGAGCTATAGAACACGATGGGCGGGGTCTCGAGGCCATGCGTTAAATTTCTTGAAAAGTGTTGATGGCGCATGCGCCATAGGCAGGCAGATCGAGATGGACGTTTTGAGGTAAACTTGATAGTTGTCGTAAAACTCAACACGTCACGTGGACCCGCTGTTCATGCTTATCATATTACTGACTGGGGGCGCTGCAGTCGCCTGTTTTTAAACGTGTACATTCGAGTAGACTCTTCATTTGCAATGCGTTTTCCTTCCTAAGCTTAATATGCCTTCCTTAGCTGCCGTTAATTTTCAAATCGGCTGCTATATGTTTTCTATCTCAACAGATTCGGGCGTGGCAAATAACTGCCGGACCTTGCTAGAGAAACCACCTTTGGGATTTTAATGCCCTGGCCCCCTCCACCAGACGTGCTTATGCCTGCCAGTTAAAGTGCTACCTTGCGCTTCCTGTGTGCGTGTTGGCTGTCCGCCGATACCGATTTCTACGCATGTCCTCCTGTGTTACGCCTCGTATTTGGCACGCAACAAGAGGATGACTACGATTAAGCAGTATTTGAATGTGGTGCGTCTTACACATGTTCTGGATGGTGTCAAACGTGTCAAAAGTTTCGGGAACCAACTACAAATTACCGCTGATGCCTCAACATTTGCGCAACATCGCTTCGCACCTTAACCTGTCCACAACGACCAACCTTCAATTCTGGGCGACGATTATTACTGGCTTCTTCGGTCTATTGCGTGTCAGTAGCCTTACCGTACTACCGCCCAACTCAGAGGAGCCGTCGAAATGTGTCATCCGTTCCGATGTACGTGTCTTATCCGAGGGTGTTGTTTTAGTGTAACGTGCTACCAAAACTGTGTAGTTTAGGCAGCGAACCCATGAGGTTGCCATCCCATACTTGCCAGGCAACCCTCTGTGTCCGGCATCTGCGATACTGAAGTTTCTGCTGGTATCGGGTCCAGTAGCGGGGAGTGAACCACTCTTCTCATACATTCGGGAGGGTCGTCTGATCACTCTCTCCTCTGTGCAATTCCGAGGCCGGTTAAAACAAATGTTTCATCTCATCGGGCTGCCTATTCACGATTACAGTACCCATAGCCTGTGTCGTGGGGCAGCGACATGGCTTATATGTGCAGGCGTTCCACTTCCAGTAGTGCGTGTTCCGTTATGTGAAGCCTGATCATAATAACACCATTAATATTTTCCAATCTCTGACCTATACCTAATTTGCCCAGAAACACTACTCTACTATGGATTGGGGTTGACTGTGATGTTTTTTCTGGACATTTGGCTGTTTGGTGGGCATAGAATTTCTACTCGCATCATTTCGTGATAATGCTGTGCCATCCCATAATGCTTTTTCAGGCCTAGCATCATTGCCCTAGTTCTATGCATTGTATTTTTTTTATGTATTTGCGTAATGTGCCATATTGCCCCGAATTAGTAGTGGTGCGCATGCGCAGGCAGGGAATGGTGGGAAAAGGGCATTGGAATGGACGTTCTGGGGTCGGGGTGGGCCCATAATGGGCGTACTGGGTCGGGGAGGGTATCCACGTGAAGCGCTCCTCCAGGCCGATCAAGTCAGGAGTGGGTGCATGTTTTCACAGAAAATAAAACGGATTTTACACCTGCTGAATCATGGAAATGGGAATGTTGTTGTTGTTGTTGTTGTTGTTGTTCTTGTTGTTGTTGAGATAGTGTAGTTTCTCAATTTCGGAGAAGTAAAAGTAAAGAGAAGTAATCCAGTTGCCCCTTAGTAGTAGAGAAAGCAGAAACCTAATATATTTGCCCTGTGGCCTTTGTGTAGAGTTTTACAGTATTGCCTTAACGCCCTATATGAACGCCTTAACGCATTATCGTAGCGCCTTAACGCCCTATCTTAACGCCTTAGCTCTTTATCCTAACGCCTTAACGCCCTAGCATACCAGTTTTTTATCTTTTTCGCGCGATTGTACCTTGCTATTATATAATACTAACGCAACGACAAGGTGTATGTATCAATTCATTCACACCAAGGGATAAAACATGGCGGTCCCTGCCCTTACCAAAAAATCTTGTAAGATCTTGTAGGATTTGAAATTTTCTTACAAGACAGTTTTTTTGTCTTACACGATCTTACAAGATCCTGAAGGACAAAGCTGGCTGTCCTACAAGATTTTGTAAGATCCTGCAGGACAGCTGTCCTACATGATCTTGTAAGAATAAGTTTGCCTGTAGGACAAAAAATCAGTTTGCTTTTGGAAAGTATTTTTACAAGACAGTTTTACAGAATATCCACAACATTGGATCTCCAGTTGAAGATATGGTTAGCACTTTCTCTTTCAAAAATGGCAGGCATATTATCATGATATATACCAAAATTGTACTTCTCTCTACTGAATCAATCATATGGAGAACCTCATCTGTTTCACTCAAGTAAGAAAATTGTTTTTGAAAATTAAAAAAAATCTATCTGATAATAGTTTACCTTCAAACCTGATTGGGAAATTCTGTCAAAGTACTACATTTGTTTTTCAATATGTTATCTAAACGATGATACAAGTTATCAATATAACTATTTTGGTGTTTGGATACAGCGACAAAATGCGACGAATTCTTCAATGAATACCAACAACAACAACAGCATGAATTAAAAAATACACAAACTTTACGTAAGACTTCAGAGATCATATTAGTGACATATGGGTTTTCATTCGAATAAAATAAAGATATCAATAATATCAATCTCTACATAGTGTTATCAAAATAGTATCATATTTGTGTAAGAAATCTTGTTGAATTTAGATTTTATAATAAAATTAATAAGTTTAATAAATAATTAATTAATAATCAGTCCAATCCAAAGATTTTATAATAAAATTGGACATAATGAAGAAAATAATTTTAGAAGAATACACCAGTTCTAACATGATTTTCAAGAAAAAAATGTCCATTAATGAATACTCTACCCTCTTCATTATCACCAATATATACAGATAATATTATTCTATTTTCCTGGCCGTAGTCTATTACATTAGCAATTGACTTGCTGGCATTAATTCAACAATTTGAGGAGAGTTATCTCCCCTGTACCGGTATATTTTAATTGGCCACTGGTGGCGCCACCGTGCTGTCATATGAGAACAACAACAGCAGAAAAGCATGCAGGATAGAGTGCAAAAAGAAAGTTGATTTGTTCATGTTAAGCTGGAACTATTGAGGTTTAAAGAACTGTATTGCAGATGGTGATGGGTGAAGCTACATGTAGTGATGGTAAGTAAGTTATAAATATAATTATAATGTTATAACTTAATTGGCAAAACAATTCTAATTTCTAGTTAAACTCAGAATGTTGTAATGTGGACCCTCCATGAGCTTTAACTATCAACATGTTTCTCTTCATATACTTGGCATATTAAACAATTGATACTCTTCTCAGTAGCTACTGCAGCACTTCACCTTATATTTGCAGTCAAAATTAATGACTCATTTAGCCTGGAATTCACAAAGAAATATCCATAACTCGATCTGTCTCAAAATTCCTTTCAGATCTACCCAGGTTCATCAAGGCCGTGTGAAATGCCATTGTTGCATTGTCAGCTGGAAAAGCCCAGGCTTGGGGACCTCATGTGAAGATTGGCCATGCACCCCTGGAGGAAATACCCCGGAGGGTGAGATATATAGGTTATATCACACCACTGCTTGTGTATTTCCTGTTCATGTCAAACAGTAGGATTTAACTTGCTAGGAAGTTGGGGGGGGGGATGTTAGCTCTCAATAAATCAGTTGACATCCTCATTTGTTGTTTTGAAATGTTTATCGTTTCCTGCTTATTTCCAGAAGATTTGAGAATATTTCCATACCAAAGTTCTGATGAAATCGCAAAGGAATATTTATTAAAATAAATTGATAACAAATACACTGTTGGCATAACCGATATTTGCTATGATAAAAATGTGACCAGGAAAAGCAGGATAAATTATGATTAGATTTCCTATCACCATAACCATGATAACAGGCTATATTTTAATTGTCTATTTATTGCACTATTCTTGACCAAGGTTAAGGATTGCTGCATAATTCAATTGTACATCTGTACCCACATCTTGAAAATGAGAACATTTCATTCATTCATTTCATTTAAAACGTTTTAAACAATTTTTTTCTCCTCAGATGCAACCAATCGGACATGTTCGAGGCGCACATTTCATCGACTCGGAGCAGACATGTGATCATGGAAATCATGCAGCGTCTATTGTTGAATTACTTCTTCGCCAAAGAGGAAATAGCATCAGGCAATATTACATGGCCAATACAACTGGATGACGAACATTGTTAAAATCATATTAGTGTACATTCTCAATATTCTCAATGATTTCTCTAATCATACTTTTTCGCTAATGTCACAACAATTTTATGCCATTCTACCCATTTAAATTATGAGGATAACCTCTGAATAGTTTCAGGATAACTTGACACATTGATAACTTGATAACAATTTCTTTGCTAATTTGATGACTTTTCATTTTTTATAGATTACTGCCAGAAGAAGTTTCCCTGTACCAGCAAGGTGATTTTGGACGCGATGAAATAAAAATTGAATGGGGAGCTAAAAAGTTATAAAAGACACTTGATCTGTTGAGAAAAACATGGATGCTTTGGACTTTGGATGCTACGTGCATGTGCTGGTTGCTATTCCCTATAAATGTTTCTATTTTATATAATAAAATGTATGACATGACAACATAATAATCCCTTGTGTGTATAGCTGTATATACGTTTCTGTTTTGTATGTATAGCTGTCTATACGTTTCTGTTTTATACAATAAAATGTATGAAACGAATGCATATAATTTGTTATGTTGACTATCTCATTCGACACGAAACGTTTCATCGTAAACCTGCAGTATATTGGACAACCCTGCACAACCATCCAGCATTATTCTATCTGCGTTAATTGACACAAATGACAGCCCTGTAGGACAACCCTGTAGGATCCTGAAGGACGGTCTTGTAAGATCGTGTAGGACAGTCTTGTAGGATCTTGTAAGATCCTACAGGACAGTCTTGTAAGATCCTGTATGACAGTCTTGTAAGATCTTGTAGGATCCTGAAGGACGATCTTGTAAGATCCTGTAGGACAGTCTTGTAGGATCTTGTAAGATCCTGTAGGACAGTCTTGTAGGATCTTGTAAGATCCTGAAGGACGATCTTGTAAGATCCTGTAGGACAGTCTTGTAGGATCTTGTAAGATCCTGTAGGACAGTCTTACAAGAAAAGTGCCAAAATCTTACAAGACTGTCCTACAAGATCTTACAGGACACTTTCTTGTAAGATCTTACAAGAATTTTTGGTAAGGGTGATGACGTCATCGCTCTACACCGGGACATGGTACGGAGTGTTTAGCTGGAAAACCCCCGTTTCTAGGTCATCGCTCTATATGTCAGGGTAAATTTTTCGAGAATTTTCTGGGGGAAAAAGCTGTTCTATTTATAGATCACTCGGGAGTAGTAGAGAAAGGGAAGTTTCGGAGGTGCAAAAGAGCTTTTGGGGGAGATGAGGGTTTCATCCGGCTACCTGGTAGAGTTACCTGTGTGTGCGTGTGAAAAGGAAGATGAGGAGGAGAAAGAGGAATGGGGTTAACGCCCTAATGTCTTCTGTAGCTAATCCCTTACGGTTTGATGCCATGATGCAGACAGTTGAGAGAAAGAAAGATCAATACGTTCACAAGTTTTCATATAGTTTATTATCCCCAATGTTACATCATACCGACGCTGGGGGAGCCGCATTGGGTATGTTTACAATTCTCGTAGGCCCCTGTCCAATCAGAGGCCGCCATTTGGCGCTGCATCTGTCATATTCGTTCTTGCCCGTTACTGTATTCTCGACTGCTGTTGTCCAATCAGAAACCGCCATTTCAGAAAGTTCAATCCTCGGTCATGTTCGCTCTGATCCGTTTGTTCTAATCCTCGTCAGGCAGGCCAGGATACTGTAACGGCCACGGAACAACTGTTTGCGCAATTTGATGGCATTTTGGCGGATCTCGGTAAGTGTTAGCCCCATATCCTCTTCCAAGTGACGCTTGATCTTCATGAAGATCCTGTCTATGGGGTCGCCTTTCATTTCAAGCAGTAGCAGGGTATACTGTTCATAGATCACCATGGCTGTTTTTCTAATTTTTAAGTATTAATACCTTCATTAATACAATACGATCCCAAAAGGTAGGTTCTTCCCTCACTTCCCCGGGATGTAGGCTGACTATCTGAGATCAAGCTCTTCGGGACCGCACTGCGGTGGCCTAATGGTAGAGCGTCGGCCTCGTAAGCGGTTGGTACTGGGTTTAATCCCAGCCCAGGTCATACCAAAGGCTTGAAAAATGGAACTTGTTACTTCCTCGCTTACGCTCAGCATTAAGAGGATAGAACAAGGACTGGCTCGCTCGGTGTCAGTATAATGTGACTGAGTGGGGTGTCATGTCTGCCTACGGCATGATATTTCGGTGGGACAGCACTATAAAATGGCAGCATTAGATCTGCTCTGTTACAAGTGGGATACGCTTGCTCTTAGAACAGTAACACCCGCCTACGCCCAGCTTAACGCTTCAACACCCTGGTGAAATAGCTCAGAAGCTCTGATTTTTCTACATATTCCATGAAAATGACACTAATTCATCGAAATGCAGTGACGCCGGTCGTAATTCCCTAACGCCCGTCTCAACGCTCTATCTTAACGCCTTAACGTCCGTCTCAACGCCTTAGCACCCGGCTCAACGCCTTAACACCCTTTCTTAACGCCTTAACGCTTTACTTCACTCCTTATTAACGCCCAAGCTTAGCGCTTAGCGCTCTATAGTAACGCCTTAACGCCATATCGTAACCCTTAACGCATTTGTTGGAACATCCATTTTATGTTGTACCTGTCATATTCGTTCTTGTCCGTTAGGTGTATTCTCGACTGCTCTTCTCCGATCAGAAGCCGCCCTTTGAGAAATTACAGAACTCGGTGCTGTGGGATGGAGCTCGGAAGTGACGTCATCGCACGCATGCGCACGCACCTGTGATGCACCCTGTATCCTATAGCCCATAGGGCATAGGAGACACCAGGGTGCAGATACACATTTTTCACCCCGGCCAACCCCCTCCACTTTTGAAGACCTTTACGCTCCTAAATATTTATTTGTCATCTCATGACGATTCATATAATCTGGGACAGTCCCAGATACCATAAACTACGATGGATACAAAAATGTGCCTCGACTCGGGCCGCTTCAGCTGCACAAAGGCTTATTAACAATAACTGCCTACATGAATCAGATACCCAGCGAAGGCACATAGTAGTCTATTGTGAGTTACATCAATACATCAAGCTATTTACGAAGCGGTAGTTTATTTCTACAATATCGTAATGTATTTTTTCCAATCTAACAATGTGTAGAGAAAACAAAGACCGGACTAAACGCCAGGGGCATTGCTGACTACCAAACCTGATATCACTAGCATTTAACATCACCGTAACCTAACTACATCAACGTCACACAAAGAAACAACCAGCAGTAAGAAACGAAAGCAAACGTATTTAAAGTCACCCGGAAGTGTAGTTAACTCTGGGGTACTTTACTTCTGCATGGCATATACATTACTGGTACCGAACGTACCAATTCGACGTCCATTCCGTGTGCTCTTGCTGTGAACTTCCAGGGGAAGTGTACGCTGCATACACTATCATTTGTTATACCTGTATATGTAACGTACTGTAGGAGAAGTCCAGTTTGTGTCGTAACAAAAATGAATTCTTTTCGATGTCACTATCGTACGTTATTGGTGTTGCTTCTATTCACTTTACTGACGTTCTTCGTGCTGTACACTGGACTTTCGCGTCTGCGATCAGAACCACCGGTATACGTTTACCAAAACATTGGCCGAAATTCGAGGTCCGGCATGGGTGTTGCCAGGGACAAACTCCCGTCATCACAGACGTTAACGGGAAAATGGAGAGAACTCGCAGTCGTTGTTGTCGAGGAACATCATGAAGGTATATATAATACTTGTTGTGTGCAGCCATAACTTTTAAAAAAAACTTTTCCAAATGTTAATTACTACTTGTTGGTGTAGTAAATAACATAAATTATCATATTTTGGAGACTGTGACAGTACCAATACAAAGCAATACAATTTCGAATGCTTATGCATATACCAATTCATGATCTCCTCCTCCCGCCCTAATACCCATTCTCATACTATCCAGACTGTAGACCGCCCGACTACATAATACCCATTCTTCTTCTCAGAAAATTAAAAAACCCATTCTCCTCCTCTGGGGTTCATTGTATACCTATTCTCCACCTCCGGACTTTAAAATAGTCATTCTCCTCCTCCTGAATTTAGAATATCCATTCTCCTCCGCCCAACTACAGATAACCCGTTCTCCTTATCCCGGCTCTAGAATACCCATTCTCCTCCTCTGGGCTTTAAAATATCCATTCTCCTTCTCCGGAATCTATAGAATATCCATTGTCCTCTTCCGGACTACAGAATACCCGTTCTCCTTTCCCCGATTTAGTCATAATTGCGAGTCGGTGTATCGATCGATCTGTTAGGATCGATAAACTGGCGCTTGACTATAGTTACCCATACGAGTTCTGGATATAAATAGATCAAGGGGTTTCCTCTAAATCAACCCATTCAGTGAACGCGCTAAGCTAGTTGATTAGGCCCATCCGCTGCGAGGTATGAGTTGTGACATGTTTGAATTTCATCCAGGATCAAACTGTTTTGATGTCAAGCTGAAATCTACATCGGAAGCAAAAACCGCAGGCTTCGGATACCGACATGCTAATTCAAAACAAGCCCGGGAGATGAAATGTACGAGATTGTGTGATACTGATCAGCGATACGGATTTGATATTTTGGAACATCATGATGTCTTGCCGGCATCATTGAAAATTGTTGACCGCTTCCCTCTTGCAGGAAACAAGCCTATGTTTATGTATACTTTTGTCTTTTTGAATTTGGTGCTAATACTGTTATATGGAAATGGAATAGGTCTTTGGATTATGGACGCGGATATTCTCTAAAGGACGACGGCTGAATTATGAATGACAGACTAGACGCTTGTAATAGAGGCATCGACCCCAAAACTCATCCGAATCACCAAAAATGTCCAGGTAAATCCTCGAGGATTTAGTATTTGCCTGGACTGATGAAGATGGAAGTTAGTATACCCATTGTACTCCTCCCGACCTTATACCCATTCTCTATTTCCCGACTTTAGAATACATATTCTCTTCCTCCGGACTTTATGATACTCATTCTCGTCTCGACTTTGGCAAGCCTGACCAATAATCTTTCCTGTAATCTTATTTCCTGTGAAAAAAAGAACAGAGAATGAAATGGGAGAGAGTCTTCAATAGATTAACCCTCAACATATGAATCAAACGAAAAACTCATTAGTAAAATCTAGTTTCGAGGGAAATATTCCCAAGCAGAATTCCAACCTGATTAAAATTAGATTCAAAAAGAGATCGTATCTTAATATAGGTATTTTTGTAATCAGAGTACATTTATTCGATTTAAGTGATTTATGAGGAAAACTAAGTTACCCTATTGCTAATTTCTCTCAGCTCTTTTTCTCGGATTCTTAGCTTTTGATAAAGGGTATACTGGTATAAAAACGCAATATTTTTCAACAAGGCCACAGAACTCAGATTGTCCAAATTTCATATATTCAAGACAGTTGGCCAAATTCCGGATCCATGAAATCAAACGATTCTGAGAGATTATGTTAATTGTGGTCTTTATGTACCATCCGACGCCAAATAAAATCGTCTATGCTGCTACACTATATACCACACCGGAAATTCCCAAACGCATATTTTGCCCACTGCTAGTGGAATACGAAAGGGGTGTTACAACCCAACGTATTATGTAATAAGCCACAAAATAGTGTTTTGTTAATTAATATGTAATAATCCGTAAAATAGTGTGTTGTTACTCAATATGTAATAATCCGTAAAAAGAGTGTTTTGTTACTTAATATGTAATTTTCTCTGGTTTATCACTTAATATGTAATGCTCACTGTTATTGTATTCCATATGTAAGTTCTATTTATATATCATTAGCTCAGTTCTATTTATAGATCATAACGTCATTGGGAAAACCCCTGTTCTATTTATAGATCATGACTTTACTTCTCGACAAGTCGAGACTTGTGCACGCACCCCCACATCTATGTAGGTCAATAGTCTCCCCATAAACAAAGAGAGTAATAGATAAATCGTGGAAATTTGTATACGCCCACACCTGAAAATTTCTATACTATCATGCATGTAGTCAACAACGAATTCATGTTTTTTAGAGATGAACATTTACATATACATAAACTCTTTCTCAATGAAGTATGACGTCATCCTCAATACCTATATAAAGGTTCGCGTGTACCCCCCTATTCATTCACCATGGACCAGTACGAGAGAACCCTCGTCAAGCTACCTCGTCAAGCGGCATCTATCGCGGTCATATTGCTCCTTATCATTTCAATCATTATCCTGTCCACCGTACATACGTTCTGTGTAAAGTGTGTACCCTGTCCACAGGACCATAATCCACCCAAAATAACCATCATCCCCAATAGAACGCTATGCGCTCCTACGCAACAAGTAGCCATTGATGCTTATACACCAACATGCTGAGGGTGGATCTACGTTATTTCCTCAACGGTAGAGCTGCCATTAAAGGACTCGTCTTAACACATACTCAGTGGACCCTCATCAAAGACCGTACCCGCCTGATTGATATTGCCATAAAGAATGTTCTAGAAAGCCACGATGTACTAACATCGCATGGTCCATGTTCTACATTCCTATACAAGCAGATTGTACACCTCCCAGTCTGCGCCTCAGTCATCAAAATGGATCACTACATAATTATTAGTAGCAACGATTCGTCGACTTACTTTCCAAACAATACACCCTATAAATTTTGTGTCACCTTGAACACGCGTCTCCGTTTAAGCGATTCTTGGGTGGTTGATTTAGCGGAGATTTTATCAACAAACAACCTCAATACAAACCCAAGCAGTTGTACCGCGATCATCTCCGCTCACTATCTCCCAAGGAAAGACCCAGACCAAACGTATAAAAAGACCATCACCTCCAAAGAAACGGCGTGAGACCGACATCCCAAATCACAGATGCTGCTCCCGTTGAATTTATGATACCAGGCCAGGGGTTTAGATTATCTCGACCTGAAATTCTGCCGGCTAAAGTAGTGCACAACGATGGCACCCCGTTGATCAAGGACGAAAAATGCGCCACCATCAATCAACTGCTACAGACCATGTGGTCACAAATTGATGTATCTATGCAAGGTAAATTCGGGATGACCATGGACAACGGTTATCCATACAAAGTCTACCTTCAGACGGCTCTCATTGGACAACGGTTATCCATACAAAGTCTACCTTCAGACGGCTCTCATTGGACAACGGTTATCCATACAAAGCCTGCCTTCAGATGGCTCTCAATTTCGGTGTAGACGCTAAAAAAACACAACTACAGCTTCAACTGTATATAGCTGACGCAGGATAAGGATACTACGGATCCCGCAACAGGTGGAAATGTCGGATTACTCGAGAAACAGAACTTCATCGCGGAGTGATGTATTCGAGATGGAAGGAAACCTCATGCAGGACGTGTTCAAACAACACCGCTACCTGGTAAACAAGTTGTACCGATCGATACCCCAGTTCATCTTCATGTCGGACGCGGAGACTCCAACCTACAAACTCATTATAGAGGACATCAGCCTGAAAGCTTACAAAGTACGCAGTGTCACACTGGGACACGCCAAAGTTCTCGAGGACAGTTCCGCGTTTTATCCCTACCAGAGTACGCAGGTTAAGATGATGTCCATAGCCGCTGGACAGACCCTCTTCCGCTGGGACAATATGTTCCAATCCGTATACCCCCACAAACTGATCGTAGGTTTCGTGTCTTCCAAAGCCATGAGAGGGGACTATAAAACGAATCCCCTGAACGTTCAACACTTTAAGCTGACAAATCTGTCGGTAAACATAGACTGCATCACCTCTCCCTGTCATCAAATAAGAACGAGGTACCATTCAAAGCCTGACATCTCAGAGTGCGCATCGGCCTATCTCACCTTATTCGACGGTATAGGTCAATCCGGAGAAAACTTTGGAAATGCTATAAACTTGTTCGGATATCACAACGGCTACACGCCATACCACCTTCAACTTGGGCCCAACCTTCGCCTCGAAAGATCACCTGCAGCTGTTGAAACAATGCAACCTTAGACTGGAAGCGGTCTTCGGAGAACCACGTCCAAAAACCGTGAGCTGTATCGCCTACGCGGAGTTCCCAGCCCTGATTTTGGTGGATAAGGTGCAGAACGTCATAGTCAACGCACCAGTAATACCGACGAGCTGTTTTGCATTATTCGCGCCGATCGGACGTTGGTCCGGTGCGTCCGCGGGGTGTACCCGGCGGACAAGATTCCAGACCACGTGTCTCAGACACCGGCTGCATATATTGTAAACTCAGACCCGTCTACTCTTCCCGGTGAACATTGGGTAGATTCTACTTTTCCGAAGACAAAGACACATTTTTTTATTCATTGGGATAATCACCCGAACATTATGGTCATCGCTTTGCTTCATTCCTCAAAAACAATTCTAGAACTATAATGACAGAGTACTTCAAGGAGATTAAACATTTACCTGCGGACACTATTGTATATACGTGTTACTCCAGTTAACAGCTTGTCGTAAGAGGCGACTAACTGAGGCACCCGTGGGGTTCCCGGATGTGAAAAGGAATAGGACCCCACCTGTGTGGTTACCGGGTGTGAAAAGGAATAGGACCCAACGTCGTGATATGACCGAAATATAGTTGGAGGCCACGTTAGATCATATTCACTCACTACTCCAGTTAACACGAGGCGTATCTCTATCCAGCGTGCTGACGGACTTTCATCAAAGCCATTGTCATAATGATTGTTACGTATACAGATTTGTGACGCGACATTTCTCACATTGTATATCCAACACACTTCACATGCATTGTAGCTGTTAGCTCTTTCAGTAAAATGGTTTCTTAAACCACACTTCTACCGTTTTATCATTTCTATATATAGTGCGAAGGTGACTATAAAAGGGATGATCTCTTCGTCCTAGTCAAGACACGATGGATCCGGGTGGATGGAAAACTATTCGTCACGTGTCTACTTTGACACTACTGACGTAGCCTCGTTTACAGGCCCTGTCAAGCTACGCTCTATTCTGCGTAAACGGTGGTATAACGTTCCCCTAACTGACCTAAACCAATGGTTGAGCGATCAAGACCCTTACAGCTGACAGAGGCCTATCCGATATTCATTTAAGAGAAATAGTGATATCAGCTGGAATTGACAATTTGTGGGGCACCGACCTGGCGGATGTTACCAATGTATCGAAGCACAATGACAACATAAAGTATCTACTCTTCACTATAGACGCCTTCTCGCGTTATTTGTGGGTCGTTCCTCTTCCAATAAACAACATCAGTCAATTGTTGCGGGATTGGAGTCCATTTTTAAGCAATGGAGATCCCCAAAATATCTGTAATGGGACAAAGGCAGTGAATTCAATAACCGATCTGTGAAGGCCTACACATTTCATTTCTACGTCATACATAATGAGAAGAAGGCTAATTACGTGAAGAGGGTCATCAGGACGGTCAAGAATGTATTATATAAGTATTGAAGCGCAAGCAAACATACCGCTACCTGGATGTACTAGCAGACGTGGTGGAAGCTTACAACCGTCGACAGCGCCGATCTGTTAGAGGGACATAGGCTCCGTTTGTTAACAGTCAGACTGTAGAGATGATGATCTATGCTTCTGATTTGATTCATGGTTGTACGGACACTTTTTCTATTGAATAAACATTCTTTATGCATATTACCGAAAAAAAATGCAAGGCGGACGCAAGTCAATTGCAAGGAAGCGCCTTGCATTGCCCTTGCATATTCGGCGCAAGGATGACGATAGGATAAAGTCATATTCCTATCGGCAAGACACATGCAAGACTAATTCCGAAATTGCAAAAATGCAAGAATGGTACGTACCAATGAAATACAACTCGATGCAAGGATACCGATAGGAAAATGACTTTATCCTTATGATATGCAAGGACGATGCAAGTGCAGGGATAATGCAATTTTCCTTGAGTAATCCTTGAGTGAAAAAAATTTTCCTGTGGGCAATGCAAGGATGATGCAAGTAAATTTCGATGCAAGGATACCGATAGGAAAATTACTTTATCCTTACGCCGTCCTTGCACGACACGCAAGGACGATGCAAGTGCAGGGATAATGCAATTTTCCTTGAGTAATCCTTGCGTCGAAAATGTTTTCCTGTGGACAATGCAAGGATGATGCAAGTCCATTTCGATGCAAGGATACCGATAGGAAAATGACTTTATCCTTACGCCGTCCTTGCACGACACGCAAGGACGATGCAAGTGCAGGGATAATGCAATTTTCCTTGAGTAATCCTTGCGTCGAAAATGTTTTCCTGTGGACAATGCAAGGATGATGCAAGTCCATTTCGATGCAAGGATACCGATAGGAAAATGACTTTATCCTTACGCCGTCCTTGCACGACACGCAAGGACGATGCAAGTGCAGGGATAATGCAATTTTCCTTGAGTAATCCTTGCGTGAATTTTTTTTTCCTGTGGGCAATGCAAGGATGATGCAAGTAAATTTTGATGCAAGGATACCGATAGGAAAATGACTTTATCCTTACGCCTTCCTTGCATGACACGCAAGGACGATGCAGGTGCAAGGATTATGTAATTTTCCTTGAGTAATCCTTGCATGAACAATTATTTCCTGTAGAAAATGCAAGGATGATGCCAATACATCTAGATGCAAGTATACCGACAGTTTATTTATTGGGGTATCACAGTTGTGTTTGCAGTAATTAAAACAGGCAGAAGAAAAAAAAATGAGTGAATATAATCGTCATACATTGGTGCCTTTGATGCACCACGAAAATTTGCCAGAACAGCAGTCCAGGTGAAAATAAAAAAGAAAGACCATGCTCCAGACCCAACCGTTCAGCGCATCAATCGAACATTCTGTGGCGTCTATTCTTGGTCCTGAGAGGGATTCCAGAACAAAGTTAAGGGCTTTTCCATTCAAAAGTGTGTATGGGGGGGTCGGGGGCAATGGTATTAAAATTAACTACACAAATGATGCCTGGCCATATGAACGGAGGGTCATTCCCTGACCGGTCAGAGCATCAAACTCAAATGCCAGATGAGTCCGACCTGCCATGTTGCATATCGTTTGATAAATAATTAAAAGTAATTCCAAATCGAAAATACAAAGCAGAGAATTACGTCAAGTAAACAAAAGATTTTTTTTTTTTCAAAAATGAAATAAGGTACATGTCATTATAGCAGAAATTTTAGGCAATGGGAATAGAATACTGTAAGATTTAAACAAATGCAAAAATAGGGAAAAGAAAACATAAAAAGTATAGGCCTATGTATTTATAATGAGAAAACATATTGGAAAACTTTAAATAAAGTATAAAAGAGGAATACAGTTGCAATATCACCCAGCTATGATAGTAATACTGATATTATAAATTGGTATAACTCCTAGTTAATTCAATTACAATGCAACTGCATTACTCACTGATATCGGTTGATCAGCCATGAAAATAACGAACTGGTGAGCCACAATTCCGAAGTCTGTTCCTTGGTCGAATGAACTCTGCTAAAATGCTGGTCTATTAACTCATCAGAACTCCAACACTATTTTCCAAATGCTACACAGTTCAAAGTTGGAAACGTTAAAGCTCACCTGGGGCACGAAGGCCGAATTCACGGGAAAAGACGCGACTACGAGAGTGTTGAAAATTGGGGGCTGCATAATCCCAGAACCGAAACCTGTCCAACGAACGAAATTTTCAACATCTGCTCACAAAGTTTTCCTACACGAAGAAAAATATGTTGTATGACGATAAAGAATCCTCTTTGGATATAAATAATCATTTACAGAGTAGGAACTGTCAATATTATGTCACTATAGCGCATCTTTCACCTTATCATGGTATTCACATCTCCACCGTTGAACTTCAAATAACGCGCGCGCGCTACAACACCACGAGACATGTGACGTCACAAAATTTGTCTCCCTTGAGTCAAGCACTTGAAATGGAATTGGGCTATGGTCTAGTATATCAACTAGTGCACTATTTCCTTTAAGGAAATCGATCAAATATTAAGAGAAAACAAGAAAAAAAGAAACTACATGGAACCACAAGATGGATAATGTGATATAAGGGTCTGTATATATGCATAATATTATGTTGTTGTTTTTTTTTGTTTTTTTTTTATTTTCTTGTTTTATATTAAAAAGCAAATATCCACAGACTTATTATCAAACTTGCATCAAACATGCCTCATCCACCAACCAAACTGATATTTCTTTCTATTTTATTTTGTTTTCTTGCAATGGACAGGCATGATCTTTGCTGTTCTATGATGTCTAACTGGATTCTTGCGTCAGTCTTGCATAGAATATTTTGCTAAGTCTGAAGTCTTGCATTAGTCTTGAGGTGTCCATGCACTTGATGTTCCTGCCTTGCACATTTCTTGCATTGGAAATTTGTCTAAGTCCAAACTCTTGCATCAGTCTTGACTCATTCTTGCTAGACTTGCATGTGCCTTGCATATTTTTTCGGTAAGGGATATAGCATGTCTTAATTTTTTCTTGATGGCGTACTTGGTATTGCCTTTTGACGTTTTCTTCTCTGCCTCATTATAAAGTAAACTATACATTTTCGGTCGACAAACTCCTCGACGGGTAGACCTCCACATTCATCTTTCATCTTCCCCAACACTTTGGCATTGGTCACGGTGCAAAGGGGGTGATCCCGCTAGTAGTTGCTGGTATCGAACATGGATATTCGTTGACCCATGTCGTTGTAAATATTTTGGGTTTGAATTTTTTGTTCGTGTTGTTGAAAATCTCAAAATCGGCAAATATGACAAAGGGCGTAAATTCGACGTAATTACGACGTCGTTATAGGTGCCCCGCTCTACCGCTCAAGCATTCGAGATATTTAGAGTAATCCATGTTGAATCAACAATGACACGATGTGTAGTCGCTTCTATTAAATACGGTGGTGAATGGCTAAACATATAATGATCGTTGATTGGTGACTATTTTTAGCAACACAGGAGCCGTGTTCGGATTAGTGGATATTTTTAGAAGGCGGGGATACCCAAATGTAATTGGTGTCCATTTTTAGACAATACAAGAGCCGGGCTCTGATTGGTGGATATTTTTAGCTATGCAAAATTTGATTGGGTCTAATTTTAGCAACACGAGAGCCGTGCTCCGATCGGTGAATATTTTTAGCTATCCACCGACCAATGTTAGTTAGGATTGGATCTAACTTTCACTCAATCATTCACTCATTCGCTCAAACATTCACTGACTCATTGTTCATAAAGACATTCATTTATTGACTCACACCCACACAACCAATCACTCGCTCAATCAATTACACTGACACAATCACTTACACACAATCACTTACACTGACACAATCATACATTCATTACAATTGCTCATTGACTCACACAATCACTCAGAGATTCAATCAGTTATTCACTCATTCATTCATTGACTCACACAATCATCAAACAATCACTGATTCATTCAATCATTCAAACAATCACTGACTCAATCATTCGCTGACTCATTAATTCACACACTAAATCATTGACTCACACAATCACTGATTCGTTCATTCCTTCACTGACTCATTCATTCATTCATCCACACAATCACTGATTGACTCACACAATCAATCGCTCATTCAGTTATTTACTCATTCATTCATTGACTCACACAATAACTCACTGACTCATTGCTCACACAATCACTCATTCATTCACTGACTCACACAATCACTGACTCATTCAAATATATTCAAACAATTACTGACTCATTCATTCATTCATTCACCCACACAATGATTCAATCATTCACTGACTCATTCAAAAATTCAAACAATAACTTACTCATTCATTCATTCAAACAATCACTGATTCATTCAATCATTCAAACAATCACTGGCCCATTGACTCACTCAATCACTGATTCATTGAATCATCCAAACAATCACTAACTCATTCAATCACTCAGTCACTGATTCATTCATTCATTCATTCACTGATTCATTTATTCATACCCACACAGTCAACCTCACCCACACCTACACACCCACACACCTACAAACACCCACACACACCCACACACCCACACACACACCTACACAACCACACACACCCAAACATTCACACACACACCCAAACATTCACACACACACTCACAGACAATCACCTGCCTGTGAAAAGATAGAAATTCTGTTTTTTGGTTTAACTTGTCGGCCCTTAAAAAAGGGCCTTTGGCTGTTAATGCTAATACTAAATGTAAAGTTTTCTCACTTCTGTAACGGCTCGCCGACATATGGGGCAAGATATTGTGTGGTTGTTTTTGTTTGGGTGGGGGATATCTCTTAGATAACCTGCCAAACACTTCCCACAAAAGGGAACATGTTTGCAGGGCTCTAATACAATAGTTACCCTGTTTTCCAAACAAATACTACAATATCCCCAATTATCAATAGCTTGCCGGGGAGTGCCATGCCGCATCCCATTATTAACAAGTCGCATAATGTTTCTAAATCTAGTAGCTCTGATGATCATAAGATTAACTTCCATGGTGAAATGTTTCAGAGTGGAATAATTCATACTATAAAACGCTACTAACATAAGCAACGCGCGGACGTCGGCGAAAGCATAGGATTGAAAATATTATGTTCGTCTCAAGATGTTTTTGTTTTCACACGTATATATGTAGTAAAATGATGCCGTTATAGTGAATATTGAGTAACGTGTTTCCCTACCTTTCAAACCTTTTAAAGTATATGCATTTTATATATAGTTCGAAAGCTTGAACAATGTATTTTATTTCAGTATCAACGAAATTGTAGTTAGATTGTTCAATTATCAGTAATTTGTAAAATATTCTGTCAACCATACACAATCGTATCAGTAAAAGCCCGCTTAAAAAACATATGTTACCAATTAAACATATATTCTACTAGGTCTGAGAAGATAAATATGATATAACATGTAATATAATTTCCAAATTTTATTTCATGAATATCAGCAAGTTATTCGGGTCATAATAAACAGTCATGCAGTGGCCTAGAGTTTTACCAAACTAACTTTCTTTTTATTCCTTGCTGTCTAACATAGCATAAATATAAATGTTTTAATTGCATGTAGGATAGTAAAATTCGACACAAGTGTGTTGCCTTGTATACAGTCGGTCATGTTGGAGAGGTTTTCAATCCAACGCTTTATTGGGAGCGTTTATTTCTATGGTAAAGTTTGTAAATTATCGAAAAAGTACAAAGGTTTCCTGAATAAAATATATATGTATATGAGAGCTAGAATATTGCGTGATTCGAAAATATCCTGCGCGTACAGAATGACCCAAAGTTAAAATAGCTGATTGTCGCGCCAAAAGTCCGCTGTAAAGAAGGAGACGAAACATGTGTTTTGAATGAAATGTGATAATGAAGAATATACACAAAAAGGAATATTATTGCAAATAATGATATTTATGTGAGTAACATGTTTAAGACTCTTTAATAACTTGTATACTCAAGTCTGAACAAGTGGAGCTATTTTCCACACATGAAGAGGGATGGCTGGACAACGTCACAGATGACGAAACCGTGCGCGTGGTGCCATAGCAACGTTCGTCACCAGCGTCGGTTTGAGGGGCCTGTGTTTTGTAGCGGGTAACGGTTTGAGGTAGATTTCAACTTCCTTTCTATGCTGGTATTAGTCCCCAGTCTATCTGCACTTCCCTGCATCCTCCTGGGGAGGTAAGCATTGCCTTCTCCCCCATCATTTGTCAATGGTTATCTTTATCAATCAGTTCAGAGTATTACGGAGCCGTAAAAGGGACATGGAAATTATTTTTTTCAACCCCTGAAAATTTTTCTTTTCGTCTTATTAAGTCGTTATAACGACTTAATAAAAAAAAAAAAAAAAAAATGGGGGCTGAAAATTTTTCTTTTCGTCTTATTAAGTCGTTATAACGACTTAATAAAAAAAAAAAAAAAAAAATCGGGGCTGAAAATTTTTCTTTTCGTCTTATTAAGTCGTTATAACGACTTAATAAAAAAAAAAAAAAAAAATCGGGGCTATTTTTTTATTTTTTTTTTTATTATGTCGTTATAACGACTTAATTGACCAATGAAATTGCAGCATTAAGTCGTTATAACGACTTATTAAGTCGTTATAACGACTTAATTGACCAATGAAATTCCGTCTTACTTCTGCAGCTTTTATTTTGTTAACTGACACCTCCCCGGTGAAACAGCGTTTAGATAGGCACTATCAAGGGCAGATCTACGGGGGGTGGGGTCAGGGGTCCCCCCCAATTAGACCTGTAGAAAAAATGAGAGAGGGATCAGCGAACCCTGGAATTTCACGTAGAAATAATATCTTGAAATTATATCTAAAATAAACGAATGTGGATTATGTAATCAGAGTATCTATTGATATATTAAACAGACATCTATTTATGTGGTTTGTGAGCGTACTATATTTCGATGTTGAATATGAAAACATTATGGCTACGAGCGCTCCACGTGTGAAGTGTTAGTCCTGATTTGTATGTGTTTTACCACAATGTCAAATGGGGGCATAAGGTCTGATACTTTTCAATATCGATGCGTGCTTATGCGAAACAAAAGTGAAAGTTAATCTACATACATTATGTTCGATTTATTTTGTTTTGGTGCATTTTGACGGTATATTTTCTGTTTGTTTTGAATGAACATTAAACCGTTGCTCGATCTGGAGCTCAGTTCCCACTCTCATGTTTTTGATTGCATGGGTCTCTCCATTTTTCATAACTGGATGTAAAACTCCATAAGTTCAGTCTTGTTCAATCTATGAACGGCTCTCCCAGAAAGTGTCGAATTTACGCATGCAAACGCTGTGTTGTGGTGCATTATGATAGTAGGATTACGGCATTTGTATCACATGTGTTATTCTCTGCGAAAATTATCAAAACTATAATCCAGTGTTTAGCCTCTCAACCCATCCCACCCCTCTCCCCCGGCTCCGCCGTGCCTGAATAGGTGTTAGTAAAATCCGTCTGCATTTCACATTTTTTCGCTTGTCTGTTTAGGAGTGGACTACAGCTATACCTATACAATTATCAGCATGTCTGACCCATTTTTAATTCTTTGAAGTGAGCCGCCATACCGCTCGAGCCAACGCTACAAGCTCCTCAATTATCTGTAATGGTTGGTGCCGAGCAAAACAATTTTGGTGATATTATCGGACCAACACAGAGAATCCATGTGAATTGGCAGGTTTGGGCATAGAGTCATAGGGTTGCCTTTTAGTCGGCAGACGCCGTCAACTTTTCCCACCTCTATAGCCTACATATCTCTCCAATTTATCCAAAGTTTATTACTTCAATGGCATTATCAGACTTCATACTGCATATCTAAACGCTGTTTCACCGGGGAGTTGTCAGTTAACAAAATAAAAGCTGCAGAAGTAAGACGGAATTTCATTGGTCAATTAAGTCGTTATAACGACTTAATAAGTCGTTATAACGACTTAATGCTGCAATTTCATTGGTCAATTAAGTCGTTATAACGACATAATAAAAAAAAAAAAAAAAAATAGCCCCTATTTTTTTTTTTTTTTTTTATTAAGTCGTTATAACGACTTAATAAGACGAAAAGAAAAATTTTCAGCCCCCATTTTTTTTTTTTTTTTTTTATTAAGTCGTTATAACGACTTAATAAGACGAAAAGAAAAATTTTCAGCCCCCATTTTTTTTTTTTTTTTTTTTATTAAGTCGTTATAACAACTTAATAAGACGAAAAGAAAAATTTCAGCCCCCATTTTTTTTTTTTTTTTTTTTAAGTCGTTATAACGACTTCATAAGAAGAAAAAAAAATTTCAGGGGTTGAAAAAAATAATTTCCATGTCCCTTTTACGGCTCCGTAGAGTATTGTCAAGAGAGGTTAGCATTGCCTACTCTCTGCAGTCCGTTTATTAATCCAAATATAATGGAGTGGGTGACAGAGGACAGCATTGCCTGCTCTGCCACCTAGCTTAGTATTCATACAGTTATGAGTGAACGGGGAGTTGGAGGACAGCATTGTCTGCTCTACTCAGGTTTTTGAAATTTTATGGGACATCTGTTAATTGTTATTTGATCTACTTCGGGTTCACGTGTTCTGACAATTCCATTAAGTAAATAACATTTTAGATTGCCAGACCTTTGCTAAATGCATCATCTTTGTCATTTCAGGGTGTTGAGGTGGCGGGAGGCTAGCATTGCCTACTCCTGTTACCCAACCTTCAGGTATGTTAACCAGTATCCTTGATTAGTAATTTTAATCGGTAGTTCGGAGACTGAGGGTGGGGTGATAACAACGTTATTGTTATCTGTGGCCTCTTTTGCTCCCCACCTTTGATGGAGTTAACATTCTTTGGTTTTTCTAATTTAAGGGGGCATCTTTTACACAACCAAATGTTCATTTAGCAATAACAGGCAGTTATGCCCCCTTTATAGCCTGTCAGTGTAGCTGACTTTCTTCAGTCATTTTCAATAAATGACCGTAATCTCATTATCGTGTTGTGTCAATTTCTTCCATCAAACATAGCTCAGTCTCCGATCGATCTGATAGCTCACATAAAGGAATATTATTGCAAATAATGATATTTATGTGAGTAACATGTTTAAGACTCTTTAATAACTTGTATACTCAAGTCTGAACAAGTGGAGCTATTTTCCACACATGAAGAGGGATGGCTGGACAACGTCACAGATGACGAAACCGTGCGCGTGGTGCCATAGCAACGTTCGTCACCAGCGTCGGTTTGAGGGGCCTGTGTTTTGTAGCGGGTAACGGTTTGAGGTAGAAGTTCATTCTCCGTTCTGAAAATCCCTTCCCTCCCACCCCTTCAGGTATATGGTATATGTCACCTGTGACTTGGCCTCTTTTGCTCCCCACCTTTGATGGAGTTAACATTCTTTGGTTTTTCTAATTTAAGGGGGCATCTTTTACACAACCAAATGTTCATTTAGCAATAACAGGCAGTTATGCCCCCTTTATAGCCTGTCAGTGTAGCTGACTTTCTTCAGTCATTTTCAATAAATGACCGTAATCTCATTATCGTGTTGTGTCAATTTCTTCCATCAAACATAGCTCAGTCTCCGATCGATCTGATAGCTCACATAAATGACTTTATATGTAACAGTGAAGATATATTTTTTGAGGCATGGGGGGAAACGATATCTACATTTGAATTAAAAGAAATTTTGTGATGATCTGACGAAATATACGGTTAATATCGAAATAAACACAACAAATATCACAATTAACGTAATATCTACATAGCATTTGTAATCCATGCGTTTTGTGTTGAAATGTGTTTGTGTGATTCACAGTCAATTCACCCACAAACCGATTCACCCACAACCAATTCACCCACAACTTCAGGTCGATTCACCCACAAAAAAAGTAAACTCACCCACAACCAGGTCAATTCACCCACAGTCTCCGTGTTGCTATAATCATCATAATAATGACTAAATTTCAAAGGACATGGGTATATTGCATATATTGGGCAATTATTATTTGACTGCTTTTTGGAGGGCGATAGTCTGGAAAAGTGTTACGGAAAATTAATAAACAATAGAATTTTAGCCAAGGTTGATTTCAAAGCAACATTTGAAGTAATCGAGAATTAATCCACAGGTGTCACAGTGTAGTGAACAATCACTCATTGTATAAATAATCTATGGGTAGATTACAAGTAAGAGACAAAACAATTCTTAGTCTATTAACTACATTTTATTCTTCAGAATGATCAAGTTTGAATATTATATGTTCATGAATAAAATATACACAATATATATATAGTGCACAATATATATCATTTAGTACAGACCATGAAATATAATACCTATATTGTAAAATCTATGTTTCTTAAAATAGTAATGTTTCATACATATAAATGTATTACCTCCATACATGTAATTGGACAATGTAACAGAATAGCAAATAAAATGGTATCAAAGCACACTTTCATAGAAATTCCAGCATTTAGAACAAAATTATGAAAAAAATAAGGAAGAGCAGTTCATGCTGTTGGTCCATGCACGTTTCCGATGGCCTCAGAAGCTGGGATGCAGTCTTACTTCCTCTCCATAATCCAAAAACCTTTCTTTGGATCTGACGGTAGAGTTTCTTTTGTCGGCTTCGAAGTTTCCCCGCTGAAACCAGTCTCATCTTCAGGTTTAGAAACTCTGCCTCACGGAAGAGCAGAGGTACAAGGCTATAAAACATATGTTCATATTTCAAGTTAAATAGTTGGGCCCGCGATGAAATTCACACCTGTCACTTCTCCTAGCTCGCAGCGGATTGGCCTTATCAGCTAGCTTAGCGCGTTCGCTGATTGGGTTGATTTAACAGATCGATCGATACACTGACTCTCGAGGGATGGCTTCAAAAAGCCAGACCGAGTTCTCCAACCAGGTATCCTGGATGTACTCCATATCCATATCCATTAAATATGTTGAATAAACCAACATTGAGACTGTGGGTGAATTGACCTGGTTGTGGGTGAGTTGACTTTTTTTGTGGGTGAATCGACCTGAAGTTGTGGATGAATTGGTTGTGGGTGAATCGGTGTGTGGGTGAATTGACTGGATGCCGTTTGTGTGACCTAAAATGGCCACGTGCATGTCCTACATAAGCAAGTCTCCATTTACTGGCTAAGACTGTGGGAAACAAAATAACACATGCCTTATATGGAGAGTATGACCTCGATCGCATCACACACTACAAGTATATGTGTATAGCCGACTGATGTACATCGACCCTCCAAACTGGAAGAACAACAGTATGTCTCCAGGGACAAGATTAATGATTCTGATGTATTAAACAAATTAACCCAAAATACTTCATTCTATAACAAGTATAATATATTATTTACACTAAAAACTGAGAATATGGTCGAAAGGAAATGGGTATAATATCAATACCAGTGGTGTGTTAACAGCGACACTCATAAATGTTGAAAAGTGGAAGATGCTGTAGGAGTATGGCAGTATTTCCCCGCTAAAGGTGTGGGCGTATATTTACAAAAAAAAATTCTGACTAAAAAGTTATGTACTTGCGTATAAGATGATACAGAGATTCTGAGGCAAGATCTTTACTAGACTAAGTTGTAGCATTTCTCCCAACTGGATTCCATGTGTTTTATGTACTGTTGATAATTACAGCATGATATACGTAATAATACAAGTAACAATCAAAAATAATTGAACACATATGTGCTGTTCAAGAAAATTTAATCAAAGACCACATTTAGGTATTAATGATAGAAATGCTATTTTATGAATGTAACGTAGTTAAAGTTGGAATTTCCCCACGAAAGGTGTGGGCGTATATTAACAATAATGATCTACAATGATGTAGGCGGGTGCGTGGACAAGTCTCAACTTGTTAAGAGCTGCCGTCGTGATCTATAAATAGAACATGGGTTTTCCCAATAACGTTATGATCTATAAATAGAACTGAGCTCATGGTGTATAAATAGAACATTTCTTATGAAGTGCAAAAACAGGGAGCATTATATATTAAGTAATAAACCAGAGAAAATTACGTATTAAGTAACAAAACACTATTTTACGGATTATTACATATTAAGTACCAACACATTATTTTACGGATTATCACCTGTTAAGTAACAATACACTATTTTGTGGTTTATCACATAATACGTCGGGTTGTAACCCGCTTTCATATTCTACTACTGCTCCAAGAGAGTTTGTTCGATGAGTTTCATTGTTTGTTCAGTCAGTTTCATTGTTTGTTCAATCACTTTCATTGTTGGTTCAATCACTTTCATTGTTGGTTTAATCGCTTTCATTGTTTGTTCAACCACTTCCATTGTCTGCTCAATCACTTTCATTGTTTGTTCAATCACTTTCATTGTTGGTTCAATCACTTTCATTGCTTGTTCAATCACTTTCATTGTTTGTTCAATCACTTTTCTTGTTGCAGTGTTATATCACTGGTACAGAGCTGTAGATCAAGGAGTAATTAGAAAAGAGAATAATATCTTGGTGAGTAGTGAGGCTAAACTTTACCGTTAAATTCAGGTCCTATAATAAATTTAGTAATGGATTTCTGGTCCGTGTAACCTTGCACAATTCGATTTTCGTTTTTTGTTTTTGGTTTCTCAAAATCAAAAATTGAAATTTGACCGTCAATTTTCAATTTTCGTTTTTCGTTTTCGGTTTCTCAGAATCAAAAATTGAAATTTGACATTCAATTTTCAATTTTCGTTTTTCGTTTTACTTCGCGCAAAAATGAAAATCAAATATTGAAAATTGCCTCGACTTGTCCGTTTTTCGTTTTTGATTTTAACTTTGACGCATCAATGTTAACTGCGCACGCGCAAGGCTTATGATGTCACGTTCGGTCCGCGGAGTAGTATGGAAAACGCAAATCGGATTGTTTAGGCAGGTGTGGAGCACAATATGGAAAGATATGGGAGTGTCACCACACTATAGATCCCTGGAGCCAGGCATTCGAGCTAGATTATAATGGGCCAACTGCGTATGTCCAGAAGTGAGTAGGCATTCGTGCAGTAGGTGTGAAGCATTATATGGAGAACAACACTGTTGATACACATATGAGTTTCATTAAAGTAGGGTAAAATATTAAATACGTGGGTACTCTAATCATAACCCCAAAAGGAACTTCCCGCGTCGATGCGTTGAAGCTTTTGACATCCGCACTTAGCGTTGAAGCGTTTTGACGCTGAACGTTGACGGGCATGTAAACGCTCCAACGATTCAGGTCCCAAAAATAGAGAATGGAGATTGGACCTGAAGCGTTGAAGCAGTCAGACATCTGGCATCAAACGTGACGTTTGTGTGCTTGTTTGAATGATGGTTTACGGAACGCTGGCCATATACGGATTTCGCGGCCCATCACCGCGATGCTTACTCTTATTGGTATTAAATCTTTGTTGGTATCTTTATGAATACTATATTTCAAATCAATAACAAATAGCGGTTGTGTGCAGGAATGCTGTTCGCCTTTGTAGCGCTCTAAACATTTATTTTTAGAAATGAGAAAATCTAAGACTGCGTCCTGATTGACTCAGGCCTCAATGCCAATAACCAATGACAAATGCGGGATGCCACCTATCCAGACCTGTCTGGTGCATCTTCACAAGTCCAGGTAAATCGTGAATCCTCTCACAGGGTTTACCCGGACATTTTTGATGATTCGAGTGAGTTTTTGAGTCCTTGCCTCAATCTCGAACATTTCATCCCCCGAGGTTATTTTGAATTAGCATGTCGGTATCCCAAGCCGGCGGTTTTTTGCTTTGACTCTCGATGACGATTTCAGCCTGACATCAAAGTTACGCCAGCGATGTCACATCTCAAACATTGCAGCTAGTGATTTGGCGCAATGAGCTTGCTGAGCCTGTTCAATAATTGGTTTGATTTAGAGGATACCCCTTGATCTCTGCTTTATCCAGAACTAGCGTGGGCAACTAACCAAGGCAATGCATAGATACCCTAACAAATCGATCAATACACTGGCTCCCGAGGATGGCCTGGTGGGCCACATGCCTCTCACGCTCCACACCTCTTATACGACACGATTTGCGTTTTCTATTCTACTCGTCATACCGGAAGTGACATCATAACCCGTCCACGTGCGAACTTAACATTAATACGTCAAAGTTAAAATCAAAAAACGAAAAACGGACAAGTCGAGGCAATTTTCAATATTTGATTTTCATTTTTGCGTCAAGTAAAACGAAAAACGAAAATTGAAAATTGACTGTCAAATATCAATTTTCGTTTTTTGTTTTTGTAATCCCAGAATCAAAAATTGAAAATTGACGGTCAAATTTCAATTTTTGATTTTAAGATCACAAAAACAAAAAACGAAAATTGAAAATTGACGGTCAAATTTCAATTTTTGATTTTGAGAAACCAAAAACGAAAAACGAAAATTGAATTGTGCAAGGTTACACGGACCATTTCTGTCAATGAATAGTAGAGCGGGAAGATTATACTGACAGTGGAAAAGGAAATGGGCCTAAAATCGCGAGCAACTGTTTTCTTAATATAATGTGTATTTATTTTACCACTATTCAAATTTTTACGGCTCCGTAATACGGAGCCGTAAAAGGGACATGGAAATTATTTTTTTCAACCCCTGAATTTTTTTCTTCTTCTTATTAAGTCGTTATAACGACTTAAAAAAAAAAAAAAAAAAAAAATGGGGGCTGAATTTTTTTTTTCTTCTTATTAAGTCGTTATAACGACTTAATAATAAAAAAAAAAAAATGGGGGCTGAAATTTTTTTTTTCTTCTTATGAAGTCGTTATAACGACTTAATAAAAAAAACAGAAACAAAAATAGGGGCTATTTTTTTTTTTTTTTTTATTTATTATTATGTCGTTATAACGACTTAATTGACCAATGAAATTGCAGCATTAAGTCGTTATAACGACTTAATTGACCAATGAAATTCCGTCTTACTTCTGCAGCTTTTATTTTGTTAACTGACAACTCCCCGGTGAAACAGCGTTTAGATATGCAGTATGAAGTCTGATAATGCCATTGAAGTAATAAACTTTGGATAAATTGGAGAGATATGTAGGCTATAGAGGTGGGAAAAGTTGACGGCGTCTGCCGACTAAAAGGCAACCCTATGACTCTATGCCCAAACCTGCCAATTCACATGGATTCTCTGTGTTGGTCCGATAATATCGCCAAAATTGTTTTGCTCGCCACCAACCATTACAGATAATTGAGGAGCTTGTAGCGTTGGCTCGAGCGGTATGGCGGCTCACTTCAAAGAATTAAAAATGGGTCAGATATGCTGATAATTGTATAGGTATAGCTGTAGTCCACTCCTAAACAGCCAAGCGAAAAAATGTGAAATGCAGACGGATTTTACTAACACCTATTCAGGCACGGCGGAGCCGGGGGAGAGGGGTGGGATGGGTTGAGAGGCTAAACACTGGATTATAGTTTTGATAATTTTCGCAGAGAATAACACATGTGATACACAAATGCCGTAATCCTACTATCATTTTGCACCACAACACAGCGTTTGCATGCGTAAATTCGACACTTTCTGGGAGAGCCGTTCATAGATTGAACAAGACTGAACTTATGGAGTTTTACATCCAGTTATGAAAAATGGAGAGACCCATGCAATCAAAAACATGAGAGTGGGAACTGAGCTCCAGATCGAGCAACGGTTTAATGTTCATTCAAAACAAACAGAAAATATACCGTCAAAATGCACCAAAACAAAATAAATCGAACATAATGTATGTAGATTAACTTTCACTTTTGTTTCGCATAAGCACGCATCGATATTGAAAAGTATCAGACCTTATGCCCCCATTTGACATTCTGGTAAAACACATACAAATCAGGACTAACACTTCACACGTGGAGCGCTCGTAGCCATAATGTTTTCATATTCAACATCGAAATATAGTACGCTCACAAACCACATAAATAGATGTCTGTTTAATATATCAATAGATACTCTGATTACATAATCCACATTCGTTTATTTTAGATATAATTTCAAGATATTATTTCTACGTGAAATTCCAGGGTTCGCTGATCTCTCTCTCATTTTTTTTTTACAGGTCTAATTGGGGGGGGGACCCCTGACCCCACCCCCCGTAGATCTGCCCTTGATAGTGCCTATCTAAACGCTGTTTCACCGGGGAGGTGTCAGTTAACAAAATAAAAGCTGCAGAAGTAAGACGGAATTTCATTGGTCAATTAAGTCGTTATAACGACTTAATAAGTCGTTATAACGACTTAATAAGTCGTTATAACGACTTAATGCTGCAATTTCATTGGTCAATTAAGTCGTTATAACGACATAATAAAAAATAAAAAAAATAAAAAAAATAGCCCCTATTTTTTTTTTTTTTTATTAAGTCGTTATAACGACTTAATAAGAAGAAGAAAAAAATTTCAGCCCCCATTTTTTTTTTTTTTATTTTTATTAAGTCGTTATAACGACTTAATAAGAAGGAAAAAAATTTGAGCCCCCATTTTTTTTTTTTTTTTTTTTTTAAATCGTTATAACGACTTAATAAGAAGAAGAAAAAAATTTCAGGGGTTGAAAAAAATAATTTCCATGTCCCTTTTACGGCTCCGTAAAATATGTGTACATAATCAAGAATTTCTATAAACCCAGAAAAAAATTGTTAAGTATTCTTCTGACGTTGAAACTCGTGCAGAAACTGTAATTAACCTTTCGTTCCATTATAAGTGGTAAAATGGATGAATAAGAACATGCCTTACGAGTCTGGGAAAACTTTGTCCCATTTTCGTGAAATAAGATAGAATGTATGACTATCAGTTAATTCAGGTATTAACAGATAGTGACAGTCTGCCTTCCCTCTTCCAGCGATTGGTCGTTCGACCCGCGCCATTTTGAATTAAAACGAGCTTTCCCTTTGGCTCACTATTTATAGAACGAAAGGGTTTCCCTCATCAACATACATGACAACCTGTCCCTCGGTGAAAACGCACCTCCACGTATTTAAATAACAAGTTTTCCTGGTTCTTCTTTTTTCCCGTCTCTGAATGTAGAAAACCAAACTTGGCATTGATACTTCCACAGCAAATTCCATACATTCTTATCGCGAACTTTCAGCTGCATGAGCGAAGTTTCCATCTCCACATCGCCGTGCTACACGGATAGGGGTAGTTCACATGGTCTATAGAGTCAGCTAACCGTTACAGAAATAATCATATGAATCGGAATACTCTCATGGATATTCACATTATCTCAGTTACTGGAAATTTCTTAATCCAACGTGCGAAATCACATGCAGAAACATCTGATTCCGTTGTCACTAGGCCTAACCACAAATCGACTGAGGTGACTTTGGGCCATGCGAAGTATCCTCGACCATCTGACCATATATGTTCGACCTGCCAGAAATCCCCATAACCACGTGTCTCAGTTGACCCGTGACGGCGACGGCCTCGTTCTCGATCTCAAAATCTGCCTTCGAACCAATCTCAGTAAACTCAGATATAATACAAGAAAACTTATTGATGCAGATGCATCAATGCCGGCGGAAACGTTTGTAGCTTATAATCTGCGTATTACAAGCCGATTACGTGTGCAACTGGTGAATACACAGGTCACGATGCACATTATGTTAAAAAAAAACGTCGATTTGTTTGTTTTCCTTAAAGGTTTGACTAATGTAGTTCGCGCAAGAACCCATCTGGAAAGTGCGGGGTTAGCCGGAAGTTAAGTGCTTGCTGGCAAAATGCAAAATGCAAAATGTCAAACTAGGACTTTGAAAGTAATGTTCTCTGGTTGACGTATTAAGTCATTTCATATAGCCTGATGTAAGAGATCGCGCTGTGGCATTATACGGGACCCATCATCAAGCCACTATTTCTTTATTGATGTGTGTCATTGTGAATTAAGCCTAGATCGACTTTCTCTACACAACAATCCGATCCGCGTGTTTTACTGTTTCAAGTTTTTAGTAACTCGCAGTTCAATCTCAAACATTTTGCTGCAGACGTACACATGGTACAGGTGAATAACTTCATCATGTATGGTCATCGATTTGGTCTCTCAGCCATAATAAAATAGTACTAAAGAACATTTATTCGATGAATTCATTATAACAGAATTAATATTAATTTGTTAACCACGAACGGGTGATACAATCCTGTCGTTTTACGATCTAAAACTAGCTGGATCACTCAACGGCACGTCTGTGAAAGTATGGCTCGAGAAAACACCTGTTACTCGTCCAATATCAAGATGGCGGCTCCCATGTTTAGCGAATTCAGAAATCCGGCGGCATGGCCGCCGGAAATCATGGTATTCCCCTGATTTACCATCTTGGTTTACCTAGATTGCCTTCGAACACGTTCTGTGGATTAGCCAGCTATAGGCTAGAAATAAGATACTCCACATTGCAGATTTGCTGTGACTTCACTCTTGTCCAATCGCCGTGAAACGCACTAGGATAATAACCAAACAGTTTCAGCAGGACATATGCAGGGGGGAGGGAGGGGGCATCTTTCGCGAACACACGAAGGTTTACAGTGGTGTGTTATATGCATGTTGACAGTGGTGTGTTATATGCATGTTGACATACCTACTGTGCCCATTCAAAACTGCACGTGTTGAAAATGCAATTCTTTAATGTTACTGAATGATTATGTTGAATAAAGTTTTCTTGGAAAGTGAGATATTGTGTACCAAGTGGGGTCTTTTTTTTTATACAAACACTAGATTTGCATCAATATTGCACAAAGACAACCTGAATAATATTTGTAGGATTTTTTTTTTGCAAGAGCAAATTTGCTAAAGCAACATCATCGAGAGCACAATAACACAGCTTAAGGAAAGATATCAAAAAGTCATGGAATTGTGTCGTTTTCAACAGAGTCATACCTTCGTGATAGTGAGATCATGACTCTCGTACTCATGTCACTTGTTTGACAGTGAGGCCTCCTACATCACCGCTCCAAGGAACTTTTTCCGTCTTCATTAACAGTCAAAATTCAATTCAAAATCTGAAACACTTGAACGGGGTAGTTGCGTTACCAAGAAAGGCCCACTTGACCTACTTATACTTACAATAGAAGAAGTTAGCCAAAAGTCTATTCACTCTTACCCCTGAAATTAAAATAATTATGAGCTGTTTTGCCATTTATTAATAAACGACGGGTAAACGTTTGACAAGGGAGACAACTCTTGATTGTGAAGAAATAATTCACCAATTTCTCGCGTTTTTACACACAGATATCACTCAGTAGACGTCACATACGTCGGATAGTGTAGTACTATTACTGAGAGACTAACTTCTGCGCAGCTTAGCGCCGTCATTTGATGAAAACACTTAATGGTGACTGGCCGGAAGATCATACGCTAAGCGCCGACAAACCATTTCCCCTTCAGCCTCTTCTCGTAGTGAGGAGTCTCGCGGGACTGGAGTTGAGATTGTGAGGAGTCGATTCCGGTGCATAATCCTTTGTATCATCATTTGAAATCAAATTAGATGTGATAGGTTTTTTATCCCCGATATTTCGATTACAGATTTTACAGTGCGCTCATTCTTCGTTTCTGCAACACAGTAACGCCTACCATTCATTTCTCTTTATTTGCTACAGATACACATCGATGGGCACAGCGATAGAGCACCTCCGGAGTTTTATGACACCTACCCTCGTAACTATATTCCCTCGAATAAAGAACACCTCAAAGCGATGATGCAGAGAAACGACGTATTTGTTTTGGTATGTCTAAGAATGTAAAATGATAGAGGTCAGTGATGTGTATAATAGGAAGGGATATGATATGGTAGGATATGATATGATATCATATCATATCATATATGATATGGTAGGATATGATATGATATGATATGATACGATAGTGTATGATATGTCAGGAGATTATAGTTCTCGTTCAGCAGTAATACCTCTCAAAATGATATAGAGACTTGCTCCCGGGCCCTTTCTGTTAGTTGCATCATGAGCAACGTCAAACACGCCGTTTAAATTACCGTTAAGACTGATCTAACATCTACCACAGGGACCAATTTTGGAGCTTGCACAATAGGACCAGCTGCTAGTGCTAGTTCTGTCAATTGATTGGATAACTTGACCAAAATCGACAAACAGGAAGTGGCAATCACATAATTTGATTAGATGATTGATATTGTGCAAGTTCCCCATTTGTGACCGGTCCACTGAATGCACATGGTTACTGTTATTCAACAATACTAAAGTATAACCCGTCCTGTTGACGGGGATTCCCCGTTTTGGCCCTCATACCCTCTCAACAGTAACCCTCTGGGATCTGCCTAAGCTCCCCACAGCGCATGCTCCGCTTCACAGACCCTGCCCCCAATAGCGGAAGATGACCATTACGACGTGGCTGTGACGTATAGGGAAAAACTCACGCCCACACGGTTCAGTTTGAATCCGACCGAACAACTTCAGTTTTGCACACAATTTTTCATATGCTCTGCCCATATAAACGGGGAAAATAATCTCTAGATCATTATTTTTATCGCCAGATCATATTGTAGAATCGAAAAGTAAATCGGAATGTTCGACAAACATCGCTTTTACTGCTTTCACTTAAATATGTGAATAATATTTAATGCATCTCTCCATTCACTTCCTTTTCAGGCGGCAGCAATGAGCGGCTTAATCGATCACTTCATTTGGATCTGGCCAACATGGGACGCAGAAAACCATGACAGTGAGTATGAGGATTACCCGATGTTACTCGGAGAGGTGAACACTTGGTATCCGGATTTGAAAATGAGTCTAAAGTCCTGTTGTATCTGCAATGGAGACAGAAATATGGCCCCCGTCGAATGCAGATTTATGAATGTCACGACCACGTCTCCAGATAATGAATTCGAAATCGACCCAAAGACTTGTAAGATCCATACGTCCATCAGGTATGAGGAGATTCGAGAGGATGTCGCTCTTGATATGGCCAGGAATGGCTCTCTCTACGAAGATCTCGATTCGGACGACCTGTCACACGTGATGCTGGACATCGACGAAGACTTTTATGGTTGCGAGTCTGCGATACAGCCGGCACTTGACGATGGTCTGACAATGAAGACTGTCGAGAGGATCAACAGTATCGTCGATACACTATTTTGTCCCACCAACACCGAAATAGAAGCTAAACTCGATAAATTCTTGGTGGATTTCATCAGCGTCTTTATAACCAGTAGAAATTGTTTGCAAAAAGGTCTGAAATCTAAGAACCATTGCAAGGACGACTTTGAATCTGGCAGCAAAAAATTCTCTGATGTTATTGAAAGCTTGGATGGCAAGAAAAACGGAATTTGCACAAGGACACTGAAAAGTAGGCTTAATCTTTGGAGAGGACTGATAAGAATATTTGATGAAATGTCTTACAAACAAATGAAAAAGTTGCAAGAATTAGGTTTCTGTTTCAGAACAACACCGAAGTCATATGATTTCGGGGATACAGACGACACCGTGTTCCGGATTTGTCACGGCATCAATACTCCAAATGAAAGCGCTGTTATTTATCATACTCCCTCTTCAGACAAGGAGATCGACGAAAGGACGCAATTACTAAAATCTTTTTTACGGAGCAGTAGGAAGTCTATAAGACCTTCGTTTGTCACAGTGTGTAGATCCATGAGAGACGGTTATACACCAAGGAAATTCTTCCATAAGATAGAAAAGGATGTCCTGACCAGCGTCCGAGATGCCTTCGGTGTGAGTCAGGTCCACTATGATAATGATTTGATGGGTGGGAGAAAGGGTTGGCCAGGAAGACATGGTGATTTACTGAAGGGACTCTCTGTACAAGATGTAAATCTGCGAACTGAGATCTGATCAAAGTTACAAGAACCCGGTGTCGATTGTGTTATATTTGATGCATTACCAATGAATGAGGCCATATCTCGTTTCCATGTTTCTCTAGCGTAATGCATACCGATCATATTCTCAGTATATCAAAACCGTACTCTGTAACAAAAACTCGTAAGAGTGATGGACTCGAGACAGACTGAATGATTTCATTCACGAAGAGTAAAGATTACTCTAGTGGGATCTACATGAGTCGGATCGCTTTCCATTCTTACTTTACTTAATTGTTGTTAGAGAGTATTCGGGAGTTCGGGTAGTCACTTGCGCATGCCCAGTGAAGAGCTTGGAGCTCGGCTCTGTTGACTTCCGGGGGCTATCAAATAATGCTATGCATAGGGCTGAACCGTTTCTCAAACGTCCAGAATTTATACTACAAGTTGCAAAGCTACAATTCTTTTAGATATGATAGCCACTGTTGTTTTCCAACGTATGCAGAATTTTGGCTATGTAATTTGAAGGAACAGCAGCTAAAATCGCATGTTTATATTCCCCATTGCATCTGGCTGGCAGTATCAAACGGGAAGTCAACAGACTCGTGCTCAAAGCTCTTCACTGGGCATGCGCAAGTGACAACCCGAACAAGTCAATATCTATGAAATCTGACAGGACAGGCTTATGAATCGTTGTCACATTCTTTAAGCGAATACCAAATGGTACTCTCTTAAACTTAAATAGGGCTTAACACCCTGAATAGTTTATGGTGGAACATCAGATAACGAGAAAAATGTTTTCCCAATATCTCGAGCTGATTTGTGTGAAACTGATATCCATTTAAGTTAATGAAGGGACTTTTGTTTGACAACCAAGCAAATTTTATGTAAAACAACGGCTAATATGTGTAAATAACCCCCAAAGCTTGCAACTGTTGAAAAAAATAGGTGATTAGACAGCGTCACTGTTGACAGTGTGTAAGAGTTTGACAGTCATACCAGTAATTAAAATGAATACTAGCATTGGAAATAGACATCCCCTGAAATTTAAGATTTTAAAAGTTTTTAATCACAGCCCATAGCAACCAGTTGCCCGGGCTAAAGTTTGCAATAGAGTAGAAGTAACCAGGGCGTATAAGATCAGTCTATTAGTCCTTTCGCTAGTTCCGCGATCATTACGTACGAGCGCACACAGAGGGGGACAGTGCAGACCGAATTAACCTGGGCTTTCACCGAGCATATAAGCTGGGCTCTCATGGAAAACAATAGAGGGATATGAGCAAACAAGTGTATTACACGAAAGGAATGGAAAGATATACCGAACCTAGTATTAGTTCACATTTTGGCACCAGTTATTTTATATTTCTTTGCGCTCGTTTTCGAATAATTGGCACATTTGCTCAGTGTTGTTTTCCATTCCAGGCGAGCCCATATCGCGGAACTGACAAATGGGCTATTAAACAATGAAAGAAGAGATCACACTAAAAAAAAATACGTGGCGACCATGCTGCAAAGATATCTTGCCTGTCCAATAATGGATATTGTATTTGAAGCTCGACCGCGAATTTGCGCGTCTTATGGTCAAAATAAATCGGATAAATTAAACAAGAGCTTAATTAGCACTATGGGCTATGTCGTCGAGAAAGAAATTTACGAGTCTTCTTTTACATGTCTCAATGGGTTGTCTATGGCCAGTGACCTTGACAGTGACATTTTCGCCACAATGTTGCTTACAGATCGTCACAACGCTTCTCTCTAATCCACAGACTTACGTGTACCAATTTATTTGAATTTGCAATGACTTCCTGATTTCTTATCCACAGTGATGTTGACATTTCGACCTCAACAGGTCCCTTGTTTGCCATAAGCTTCAGGTATTCCAAAAGTCTGATGACAATCCACATAATTGAACTGAAGTCGTATCACAATGTTGCCTGAGGCTCACTTCGCTAGGTTGCCGATGATGGCCATTTTAAATCCAGAATGATGTCCGAAAATTCGAATAAGTATGTTTATTCCAACTTGTCTACACTACCACATCCCCTATAACACTGGGATGTATCGAAATAAACTGTGTCTGGAATATTACTCGCGACACACTGATATTAGTTTAGGAGATTTACATGATATAATACTTTTTAATTTTTCACATTGATACCGAATGAATGCATTCCATTGTTTTATATCATAGATATGTGTATATTCATCATGTTCATAGTTCTCACAACAATTATTATACCTCATTGTGTATTCATTTATTTTAATTTGTTGAGATACCATCACGTGGTATTCAGTAATTCTCGATGTCTTATGAAAAAACAGCTCGTCAATTTGATGTCCCACGATCTCGCGCTGACGTCACACGGCAGAGGCAATGTTACACGGTCTCGCGCAGTTATCGCCCATGAACAGTCTCTTTCGTAGCATTGTCGTCTGTTTTGCTGTCATTCCGCTGCAATCACGATGACGTGTACAGACCGAAAGCGTTTTACGTTACCATGGTTTTTCTCTTTACACCGTACGTCTATTTGTATTGTTTATGGGGATTTTTCGGTATAATAAAACAGATATTGCATGCTGTGAGGTCCGCACTCGTTGAACATCACCTTCGAGAGCTATCAAATCGTGATATCACACCTCACAGCATGCAATATCTGTATAATGTCAGCGAGTGTGTAAATGTTAACCCCTTGAACAAACCCTTGAACCGAAAGTAAATTGGCCAAGAGAGAGTTGGATTTTCAAACAGGAACGCAACTTGGCTAGGTGGTGCTTTTTGGTTCGTCGAGATATGACTGAAATATTGTTGAAAGTGACGTTAAATCCTACTCATTCACTTATACTGTCGACTGCGTCGTGATCTAGAGATAAATATTTTATGTAACACGTTTATAAAATGTCTTTCTGAGGTACAAAATCTAGGTGAAAGTATTGATTCTTTATTCTTATAAGATTTAAAATAAGATTCTTTTGTATTTACAAATAAATGTTATAAACATTGTATTTTAGCTGTCTTCAGTTGAGGTTTAAGAAACATGCGGTTCGTATGCACCGGAATATTGCTCAACATAGATTTGTGTCCGTTGTTGGAAGTAGTCAACATTCATTGACCATGCAGGGCATGCAAATGACTACCGAAATTTTTATCAGATGAAATTTCGACGGTTCGTTTCAAAGTGAAGTGCGAGTCGGGCCACATTGGGTTGAGAGGAATTGATATCGAGCACCGCCATTTCGGGGGCTGTTATGTTGCGGACACCTTTTCCTCCGAATACACGAAACAAAGCGCGAAGTTAGGTCTCAATGTCAATGTAGATGTACAACCAACGACACTCCGGGAAACGTGATCAGATACGATGAAAGTGAAGAAATCAACTTGATAAAAACGACAGGACAAATGTCGATTACACGATAAATCCTCCGTATTGATCTCCTTGTATTCGTATATGCGTAGATAATCTTCTCAAGCGAATGCGTTTTTGTTGATGACGGCTAAAGTGAAATTTGGATCACCAATAACGAGATATGCTTATGGATGCTAAAAAAAAATCTGAAATTGTTTCATGGTCGCGTGGAGTCGGGATATTTTAAAAGTTGAACTTCCTACGGGATGTCGCATCACGTTGACACATCTTCACCAATAAATTCAGTGATTTGGCAATATTTTCAAAACTGGTCACAGACAGACAATAATAGTTTGTGAACAACAAGAAGGTTTCAAGCTATTCGATAATTGTCGGAATTGGCCAATCTCGGATGGATGCAATATTATTGGGGCCGGCGGTTACCTCATCGGTTGTGATAACGTGCCACAGATACTTAATACTACTGCTAATAATATAAATAAAAATGGGAAAGTCTCATTCCAAGCTGATTCAGTCTTGCCAACAAGATAAACGAGGAGATACTTGAACAGTTCCCCATCGAAATATCTTTGAGTTGAAAGGCATCCTACGGAAATGATAGAGGCCAACTTAAGTGATGAAAGCTGTCTAGGTTGCATCATTGAGACTCATCGCAATCTGTTCACACGCGCAAGGACCATGGTAAGAAAGTACTCTGCCCCATACACATGATCAATGGTCTCCCCTGTACGAGATAAGTGGAAATCATCATGTCTTTTTGGGGGATTTCATCGGCGATTGGCGGAGTGAATCTCAGCTCACCATTCTTGCTAACTATGACAAGAGGAGAAACATGAATGACTTCCTGAATATGCAAGAGCTGTTGGACATGTCTTCATACCTCTAGGAACTGGCTTGAGGGCATATGCCTACATGGTTGGTAATGCGGTATGTCATATTTTATTGAGATGCAGTGTTGCACCGAGTGTTTCCGAGTTCCAAAGAGCGCAACCAAACAATGCAAAGGCATCCTAATGCTTGTGCGATAGGGCAGATAGCCGCTCCTGTTCAACAGGCAGCTTCTAGTTACTACATCTTCCACAGTGCCATTCTTCCACGGTGGTGGTGGGACATCCTCCAAATCCATAGACAACACCTTAACTGGCTCAGCCACCTCATCCCGAATACATCAAATGTGGGTTGTCACCATGCTTCGGGTGTACAGTGGAGATTCACCATGATACCCAAAGGGTTGAGACCCCTTGTAGATTTCCATGGGTTTCAGGACGATTCTCCAGATGCTCCACCATGATGTCGCAATGGACACACCTGATTTTCGACAATACATCCCGCCGATTCCCATGATTCCCCAGGGTCTCCTGATAATTGCCCTGACCACCCCACCACGTGGCTGTGGGATCTTCGGCGCATGCGTGTAGTTTCTGACATTCCTTCCGCCTGCTGTTTGGGGTCATCTTTGTTCAGTAAAATTCACACCAATCTTAAATTTCCTCATGCTATATTTCACAGCAGTTACACTTATCGTCACACCAAGAATTGGTTTGCATAGCTTTTGTTCCAAATGTGATACAGTATCCCTCAAGTTCTTGGATCAACATACCCGAGGATCTACAAGGATGAATCATCAATGTGAAGGACAAAACTGGTTTGTTAGTATCCACACATGTATATTGTGTTGAAATTCTTGTGGGAATTTCCCATTTTCTAGGAATATTTTGTTTTGCGAAATGGCTCGTAGTTATTATGTCAGACAATGGGGATTCCTATCAAGACTGAGAACAGAAGTGGACGGTAGCAAACCATCATTGTTGTTCACATTCATAATTTATTCATGACACCGAGAGAAATGGGGAACCCTCCAATGAATTCTCACCATAAGAATCCAAGGCATCGAGAGGATTCCCTTGATGATCCCCCTAGGGCTTCCTGTTGATTCCTGTTCTCAATTATTTATACCGTTCAAGCGAACACACAGTAAACATCAACCAGCCCCAATGAGATCTTCGCATATGTGTCAAGTCATCGGTGCGCATAGCCACTCGGGACATCAAGTGTACAGGCGCCCATAGGATGAAAAGCTGACATATTTTAATGAAGCGAATGATGTCGAGTAGGGATTCTATAGAATGGGTTCTATAATAAGTAGTGGGTGGTCTCAGGACTGTTGTGCGGATGTGACTGGTGATATGGACATCTGTAATGAGTTTTCTGAGATATATGGGCATACTTGGTTCATACTTGCTTGATGTCTTGCTGAAGCTAGGTGACCTATTGTTGTGTAGAATAATAAAATGTCTTGACCGTCGTATCACGGTGATATGTGATTTCATTGAGCACGAGACATTTGAGGCATGAATTGGTGTGAAATGCGTGTCACAGGGGTGTAGGCTGTCTGCAATGTGTTACCTAACCTTATCACCGCCCGGGTGGGGATCGAGATTGAGTACGCAATCAAGGTGTGGTGAGAAAGAGTGTGTAGGGGAGTTGAGAGAAGAAGGAGGAGGCGCACTCAACGCCGAGGAGTCAGTTACCCTAAAAATACACACGCCCCAGACAATCCCACACCTATACCTTTCCCCTATTGTATTAACGTCATAACGCAATCAGTTGACAGAGAGATAGAAAACTCTGGGTGATCAAAATGATCCATGTATAGTGGATAACTTGTCGAATTTGTTAGTAATATTAACATTAATGTAGAGTTACCTTTCTTCCTTTTTATATTCCAGGAATTTCGGTTATCTCCCTTTAGTAGAGTTACCTCACCTTTAGTAGATACAAGCGTGCAGCTTGTCATTCAATATTCAGGCGTCGTCCATTAAAGAATTTCCGAGTCCATAATTTAAAGACATATACCATATAACAGATTAGCACCAAACTAATGAAAAAGAAACAATCACAGTACACATAAACATAGGCTAGTTTTCTGCAAGAGAGAAGCGGTCAACAGTTTTCAATGATGCCCGCAAGACATCGTGATAGCAAGCGTCAGATCCGACAGTCAATATTCAGCCGTCGTCCATAAAAGAATTTCCGTGTCAATAATCGAAAGACCTATTTCGTATGACAGCACCAATTCCAAATGTGTATGAAATAAAAACAATAAAAACACAAGATGGTTCCTACAAGAGAGAAGCGGTCAATAGTTTTCAATGTTGACAGCAAGACGTGAGGATGTTCTTTACATGAAATGCTAATCATTGACCATTATTCTTTATCTAAATGAATTTCCAAGTCGTTTCCAGAGTATTATCGCAGTCACGCTTTGATTGTGACTGTTCATCTGATCTGGGTAACACATAGTATTCAAACGGCCCCCCAGCCTCGGGCTAAGCCCAATTAGACAAGTTATGAAACGTATCCTATGATATATTGCCGCTACGATCGCATTTACCACAGTGTATGATATTTTTTATTTAAGAAACATTGAATGGATGCATTTGGTGGTATACAGCCTTGATTCACAGGTTTCTGCAATCATATTCTGTGGCGCTGATTTAAATCGTCAAGTCTGCACTGATCTAGCAAATGCTACCAGGCGTGATATGTATACACCGTATGCAAGACTTTATGGAATATTGCTATCTAGAAATGGATAGCCCGATGGGATGAGGGGTAACAGTTACCCTTGATTGATCAATATGCTCAACAGTGTAATGCAGTCCTACATTGTATACGGAGTTCAAACATTTTACAAAGCTGTTCTGTTATGTAGAGTCGGGAAAAGTAATCATAAGTGACCAATTGTCACAGGTAGATCTACAGATAGTCCATCTTCAGACAGAATTTACAACTTCTAAATTTTGCCATGAAATTCATTTTATGTTAGAATGTCCCTTTTTACTGATGTGAGAACCAAGTATATTTCAAAAAAATACTGGGTTCGATCCACTTAACACAATTTTGTCAGTTATAATGAGTGCCTCCAGGCCTGCAATTCAGGGTGAGATTGCTTTGTTTGTTCAGCATGGCTTGAAAACATTCAACAAGTCTTTATGTTAACACTTTGACAATTCCCATGGATTATTTCCCTTCTGTTACTGGCCTCGGGGAGTTGCATTCTCTTGTATTGTTGTTTACGGTCGCAGTAATGTGTTTATGTTTATTGTATTTCTCTATGTCTTTGTCCAATATCCAGAGAATAAATTAAATTACATTCATTTCGTATTGTGTTATTGAAATGCAAAGGTTTTTAGATTTTTCATTATATATTTTTTATACATTGAATAATGATAGAAATATCGGTCTGTCTACTTCGTTTGGTTTAATTTGAAGTATTTTGTCCGCTGAAAGCTTTTAGTTAGTACTCTAAGGGTACACTGAACAGTAAGTCGCACATTTCCACCAGAATGGCCAGAGCTAATTCCTTAAATCAACAAAGTCGTATCATTGAAGCCCCGCAATATTCATTATTTAATTAAATAGTCCTAATGTCAGTTTTATATTAGTACAGCTCTCATAGTCAGTGTAGTACGGAAGCGTATTAGTGCCAGTGTGAAAAAAAAAATTCCGAGATTTATCTCCTAATTAGGACATAATATCTCCTAATTAGGAGAAAATTATCTCCTAATTAGGACTTATTATCTCCTAATTAGGACTTATTATCTCCTAATTAGGAGATAATTATCTCCTAATTAGGTGATAATTATCTCCTAATTAGGACATATTATCTCCTAATTAGGACTTAATATCTCCTAATTAGGAGATAATTATCTCCTAATTAGGTGATAATTATCTCCTAATTAGGACTTATTATCTCCTAATTAGGACTTAATATCTCCTAATTAGGAGATAATTAGCTATGGGCTATAGGATACAAGGTGCACCAAAGGTGTGTGTGCGCATGCGTACGATGACGTCACTTCCGAGCTCCGAGAGCTCCAAGCTCAGGCTCCGGAGCTCCGGGAGTGAGGCATGCCCAACGCTCGTCTTAAGGCAGTGATGCCCTAAACGCAGTGACGCTCTAACGCTAGTGGGTGAGTGAGCGAGTGAGTGAGTGAATGCGCGGGCTTCGAGATCCCGACTGCCCCATCCACGAGCTGAATGGCGACCCCACGCACAGGTCCATCATGAAGACCAAGCGTCACTTGGAAGAGTATATGGGGTTACCACCCACCGAGGCTCTGGAAAATGCAATCAGAATGCGCAAACAGCTGTTTCAGGACATGCTGACTGAACGGTATCCTGGCCTGCCGGCAATGCTTAGGTCACACCGAAAGAAGATTGAAGGAAGGCTTCTGATTGGACAAGAGCCTACTTGAAGTATAAACATACCCAACGCGGCTCACCCAGGATGGGTATGATGTACTGGAGGGGAAAATAAAATGATTGACCTGTCATCCTTGTTGTTTTCTCAACGGTATCATGGTATTATGACGCAAGGGAATCGACCACCAGCGTATTAAAATCTCGTTGACAAGGGACAACTTTCTGTGCGCGGAGGCTTCTCCACGGACATGACCGCATCACCGTCGGACATGACCGTATCACCCCAGAGGAATACATCCTCAGACGTCAATTGTGGTCACGTGACCGGAAGTGGCCTTTGCCGGAACTATAGCGACCTAAACCATTCTTTGCATAACAACCTATCGCATGCTGATAGAAAAATATGAACGTAGCGTGCAAGATCTATGGCGCTACGTTTCGTAACTTGTGTCTAATACCGCTTAACCCGGGGCTAGGGGCCGTATGAACCCATGCACTTCAAGATCCTCATGGTACTCATATGAACAGTCACAATCAAAGCGTGACTGAGATACATCATTCTTTAGATGACGACTTTACAATGAATATTATGGATTAAGAATACTGATCAGCGATACGGATTTGATATTTTTGGAACATCATAATGTCTTGCCGGCATCATTGAAAACTGTTGACCGCTTCTCTCTTGCAGGAAACAAGCCTATGTTTATGTATACTATGATTGTCTTTTTGAATTTGGTGCTAATACTGTTATTGGAATATGGAATAGGTCTTTGGATTATGGACGCGGATATTCTCTAATGGACGACGGCTGGATTACGAATGACGGACTAGACGTTTGTAATTGCACCCCTCTCAACTAAAAGTGGTTTGGTCAACGGTCAAGTTGAGCCGGGGCTACGGTGCTTTGCATACTACTCACGATATAGCTGATAAATGGGGCAACAACCGATCACAATTATCTCCTAATTAGGAGATAATTTTCTCCTAATTAGGAGATAATATGTCCTAATTAGGAGATAATTATCACCTAATTAGGAGATAATTATCTCCTAATTAGGAGATAATAAGTCCTAATTAGGAGATAATAAGTCCTAATTAGGAGATAATTTTCTCCTAATTAGGAGATATTATGTCCTAATTAGGAGATAAATCTCGGGAATTTTTTTTCACACTGGCACTAATACGCTTCCGTAGTTTTGGAACTATGCAGGTTGACGTACTAAAAATAGCAGGTGGTGAGTACTGAACAGTTTCAAAGTGTATCACGTTGGAAATGTCAGATTTTGTATTTGTCGTTGTGGGGTGATTTCATGCGATTTCGCTTTCATATAGAAATCGAGCAACTGAAGGTGTAGTCAATTGAAGTTTTTCTGAGTGCTGCAGGTGCACTTTATTTAAAATCACTCGTGTTTCACACATAAAAAAAGGGTTCACTCACTCTTTGGATGAGAAGAAAATCGACGATTTTCTCCCTTTTTGCTCATTTTTATGCCACAGGCCACGAGAAGACCCGTCCACCAACAAGAGGAGAAAAATGTGGGTCAAAATTGAAAAGTGAATACGAATAGCTGAAGTGCACCCTCACGCAAAATATGAACATATGTAACGATTCCCTTTTATTTTTTATAACTGTTACACCTGCTTTCAGCTACACTGGATGAAAACTGTCAATTCAGCCAGGCTAAATGGGTAACTGTTCAGTGCCCAGTAGTAGGTAGCCCGCATTTCGAGCAACGTTTTTCGGGCGCACGAAAGTGGCGCAGGTTATTTGCCTATGTGAAATGGCTAGAAATGGCAAATTATGACAGAAGAGTTCCAATTTAGGGGGAGGTAACTCCGGATCACTATAGTTCCGGCAAAGGGCCCCTGGGCATGTATTCTTCCGCGTTGATGCGGTCTGGTGGTGATGCGGTCGCGGGAAAAGGCTTCCGCGGAGAAAAAGTAGTCCCTAGACTTCAAATACGCTGCATGGTCCGATTGGGTCGAGTGAGGTATCAAAGTGAAGCATTCGTGAAGGGGCATCCAGTCATGGGTGGGTGCATGTAAAATTAGGATTTTTCCCCGAAACTATCAAAAGCGGAACACGGACTTTACCCCTAAAATAGGGGAAAACACCTATCAACCCTAGCCAAAAGGGCTAATATCGGTCCCCGGGCTTATTGGGACCTGCCTATCAAGTCAATGGGGTGGGTGCATGTAAAATTAGGATTTTTTTCCGAAACTATAAAAGGCGGAACACGGACTTTACCCCTAAAATAGGGGAAAACCCCTATCACCTCTAGCCAAACGGGCTAATATCGGTCCCCGGGCTTATCGGGGCCTGCCTATCAAGTCAATAGGGTGGATGCATGTAAAATTAGGATTTTTTTCCGAAAATATAAAAAGCGGAACTCGGAATTTACCCCTACAATAGGGGTCTGTATTATACAATATAAGGGAAAATGCCTGTATGGGGTATGGGGATGGTCATTTTTTTTTCGTGGGCTTTACTATGGGTTGTGGGGTCTCGTTTTTCTCGTCTCACCAAAAAAAACACGATGGGAGGGTTCCCGGAGCGAAGCGGTGAAATTTTTGGAAAAAGTCACCCAGGTCTGTATATAGGCCTATAGGCTGGCTATGTGGGGTATAGGTCCAACCTAGAAAATCCACACACGTTCATTGTGATATGGGTTGTTTGGTCTTGTTTTTCACGTCCCGTCATTTAGAACACCATGGGAAGGGTTTCGAAGCGGAACGGTGAAATTTTTGGAAAACGTTCACTGAGGTAAGCCCATAGGCCTATACTGCATGGTTATGGGGTATAGGTTCATACGGGGTGGACGTTTTGGGGTCTAGGTGAGCCCCTAATGATCCTATGGTGTCGTATGAGGTCTTATTTTGAAGCTCTCGTTGAGGAGCATCCGACTGGACTAATGGTTCGTCCGTTTTCAATAATCTGCGCATGCGCAGTCTGGCCGTAGTATAGAAAGCAGGCATTTTGGGGGGTATGTGGGGATGTGTTTGGGGTAGAGATGGACCGCTATGGGTCCGAATGGGTCGTGGAAGGTGTCAAAGTGAAGCTTGTGTGGGGTAGAGTCAGAATGGCGTGTTTTTAAATGCAAGTCGCGTCAATCTGCGCATGCGCAGTTGGTTGTAGTAAGTAAAGTGGCCATTTTGGGGCAGCGCAGGAAGGTATTTGGTGTCGAGATGGACCATCCTTGGTCCGAATGCGTCCTGGGAGGTGTCATTTTGTAGCTCTCGGGGTGTAGACCCCGATTTGAGGGATGTTCACGTCATTGGTGACGTCATCAGTACGAGTAGTAGCCAAAGTGAACATTTTGGGGCAGTGAAGGAAGGTATTTGGGGTAGAGATGGACCATCCTTGGTCCGAATGCGTCCTGGGAGGTGTCATGTTGTAGCTCTCGGGGTGTACAGCCCCATTTGAGGGATGTTCCCGTTATCTGTGACGTTGCATATGACCTCTGTGAGGTCACTTCCGCTTCCGTTCACGTGACTGGAACTGGCCTTTGACCCCAGCGCGCAATTTTATCCGGCATTGTTAGCGCGCGCCGGGGTCAAAGGTCAGTTCCGGTAACGTGCGTGGCGCAGGTTATTTGCCTATGTGAAATGGCTAGAAATGGCAAATCGAGAACCCTCAAATTATGACAGAAGAGTTCCAATTTAGGGGGAGGTAACTCCGGATCACTATATTTCCGCCAAAGGGCCCCTGGGCATATATTCTTCCGCGGTGATGCGGTCTGGTGGTGATGCGGTCGCGGGAAAAAGCTTCCGCGGAGAAAAAGTAGTCCCCAGACTTCAAATACGCTGCATGGTCCGATTGGGTCGAGTGAGGTATCAAAGTGAAGCATTCGTGAAGGGGCATCCAGTCATGGGTGGGTGCATGTAAAATTAGGATTTTTCCCGAAACTATAAAAAGCGGAACACGGACTTTACCCCTAAAATAGGGGAAAACACCTATCAACCCTAGCCAAAAGGGTTAATATCGGTCCCCGGGCTTATCGGGGCCTGCCTATCAAGTCATTGGGGTGGATGCATGTAAAATTAGGATTTTTTCCGAAAATATAAAAAGCGGAACACGGACTTCACCTCTAAAATAGGGGGAAACTCCTATCAACTGTAGCCAAAAGGGCTAATATCGGTCCCGGGCTTATCGGGGCCTGCCTATCAAGTCAATGGGGTGGGTGCATGTAAAATTAGGATTTTTTTCCGAAAATATAAAAGGCGGAACACGGACTTTACCCCTAAAATAGGGGAAAACCCCTATCACCTCTAGCCAAACGGCCTAATATCGGTCCCCGGGCTTATCGGGGCCTGCCTATCAAGTCAATAGGGTGGATGCATGTAAAATTAGGATTTTTTTCCGAAAATATAAAAAGCGGAACTCGGAATTTACCCCTACAATAGGGGTCTGTATTATACAATATAAGGGAAAATGCCTGTATGGGGTATGGGGATGGTCATTTTTTTTTCGTGGGCTTTACTATGGGTTGTGGGGTCTCGTTTTTCTCGTCTCACCAAAAAAAACACGATGGGAGGGTTCCCGGAGCGAAGCGGTGAAATTTTTGGAAAAAGTCACCCAGGTCTGTATATAGGCCTATAGGCTGGCTATGTGGGGTATAGGTCCAACCTAGAAAATCCACACACGTTCATTGTGATATGGGTTGTTTGGTCTTGTTTTTCACGTCCCGTCATTTAGAACACGATGGGAAGGGTCCCGGAGCGAAACGGTGAAATTTTTGGAAAAGTGCCATATAGCCCATATAGCTCCATACTGGCTATGGGAGGGATAGGTCCATCCTGGGAAATTCACACACGTTCATTGTGATATGGGTTGTTTGGTCTTGTTTTTCACGTCTCGTCATTTAGAACACGATGGGAAGGGTCCCGGAGCGAAACGGTGAAATATTTCGAAAAGTACCATATAGCCCATATAGCTCCATACTGGCTATATGGGGGTATAGATTCAACCTGGGAAATTCACACACGTTCATTGTCATATGGGTTGTTTGGATTTGTTTTTCACGTCTCGTCATTTAGAACACGATGGGAAGGGTTTCGAAGCGAAACGGTGAAATTTTTGGAAAAGTACCTGGTAGGTCTGTATATAGGATCATATAGCTCCATGCTGGCTATATGGGGGTATAGGTTCAACCTGGGAAATTCACACACGTTCATTGTGATATGGGTTGTTTGGATTTGTTTTTCACGTCTCGTCATTTAGAACACGATGGGAAGGGTTTCGAAGCGGAACGGTGAAATTTTTGGAAAACGTTCACTGAGGCCTGGGTAAGCCCATAGGCCTATACTGCATGGTTATGGGGTATAGGTTCATACGGGGTGGACGTTTTGGGGTCTAGGTGAGCCCCTAATGATCCTATGGTGTCGTATGAGGTCTTATTTTGAAGCTCTCGTTGAGGAGCATCCGACTGGACTAATGGTTCGTCCGTTTTCAATAATCTGCGCATGCGCAGTCTGGCCGTAGTATAGAAAGCAGGCATTTTGGGGGGTATGTGGGGGTGTGTTTGGGGTAGAGATGGACCGCTATGGGTCCGAATGGGTCGTGGAAGGTGTCAAAGTGAAGCTTGTGTGGGGTAGAGTCAGAATGGCGTGTTTTTAAATGCAAGTCGCGTCAATCTGCGTCAAGTTGGTTGTAGTAAGTAAAGTGGCCATTTTGGGGCAGCGCAGGAAGGTATTTGGTGTCGAGATGGACCATCCTTGGTCCGAATGCGTCCTGGGAGGTGTCATTTTGTAGCTCTCGGGGTGTAGACCCCGATTTGAGGGATGTTCACGTCATCTGTGACGTCATTGGTGACGTCATCAGTACGAGTAGTAGCCAAAGTGAACATTTTGGGGCAGTGAAGGAAGGTATTTGGGGTAGAGATGGACCATCCTTGGTCCGAATGCGTCCTGGTAGGTGTCATGTTGTAGCTCTCGGGGTGTACAGCCCCATTTGAGGGATGTTCCCGTTATCTGTGACGTTGCATATGACCTCTGTGAGGTCACTTCCGCTTCCGTTCACGTGACTGGAACTGAC
>JAVTVY010013643.1:0-51043 GCA_036873755.1 Hanleya hanleyi
AGCATTCAGAATGGCGTTGGTGGGCGTTGCTACAAGGTGACACCTCACACGACGCATTCGCACCGCGGATGATCCATGTCTACCCCAAGTAACAACCTTCACTGCTAAAAAAACGCCCACTTTCGCTAATACTCCTACTGATGACGTCACCAATGACGTCACAGATGCTGTAAATATCTCTCAAATTGGGGTCTACACGCCAAGAGCTACAACATGACACCTCCCATGACGCATTCGCACCGCAGATGGTCCATCTCTACACCAAATAACATCCTTCACTACCCCAAAAGGCTCACTTTCGCTACTACTCCTATTGATGACGTCACCAATGACGTCACAGATGCTGTGGACAGTCCTCAAATCGGGGTCTGCACGCCGAAAACTACAAGATGACACCTCCCACGACGCATTCGGACTGAGAATAGAGCATCCCTGCCCCAAATACCTTCCTGCACTGCCCCAAAATGCACACTTTCGCTACTACTCGTACTGATGACGTCACCAATGACGTCACAGATGCTGTGAACAGCAGCGCAAATCGGGGTCTACACCCCGAGAGCTACAAAATGACACCTCCCACGACACAATCGGATAAGGGATGGTCCATCTCTACACCAAATACCTTCCTGTACTGCCCCAAAATGCACACTTTGGCTATTACTCCTACTGATGACGTCATCGATGACGTCACACATGACGGGAACAGCCCTCAAATCAGGGTCTACACCCCGAGAACTACAAAATGACACCTTCCAGGACGCATTCGAACCGTGAATAGCCCATCTCGACCCCAAATACCTTCATGTACTGCCCCAAAATGCACACTTTCGCTACTACTCGTACTGATGACGTCACCAATGACGTCACAGATGCTGTGAACAGGCCCCCAAATCGGGGTCTACACCCCGAGAGCTACAAAATGACACCTCCCACGACACAATCGGATAAGGGATGGTCCATCTCTACACCAAATACCTTCCTGTACTGCCTCAAAATGCACACTTTGGCTATTACTCCTACTGATGACGTCATCGATGACGTCACAGATGATGGGAACATCCCTCAAATCAGGGTCTACACCCCGAGAACTACAAAATGACACCTTCCAGGACGCATTCGAACCGTGAATAGCCCATCTCGACCCCAAATACCTTCATGTACTGCCCCAAAATGGCCACTTTACTTACTACAACCAATTGCGCATGCGCAGATTGACGCGACTTGCACTTAAAACACACCATTCTGACTCTAACCCACACAAGTTTCACGCTGACACCTTCCACGACCCATTCGGACCCATAGGGGTCCATCTCTACCCCAAACACACACCCACATACCCCCCAAAATGCCTGATTTCTCTACTACGGCCAGACTGCGCATGCGCATATTGACGCGACATGCGTTACTACTCGTACTGATGACGTCACCAATGACGTCACAGATGCTGTGAACAGCCCCCCAAATTGGGGTCTACACCCCGAGAGCTACAAAATGACACCTCCCACGACACAATCGGATAAGGGATGGTCCATCTCTACACCAAATACCTTCCTGTACTGCCCCAAAATGCACACTTTGGCTATTACTCCTACTGATGACGTCATCGATGACGTCACAGATGACGGGAACATCCCTCAAATCAGGGTCTACACCCCGAGAACTACAAAATGACACCTTCCAGGACGCATTCGAACCGTGAATAGCTTCACTTTGACACCTTCCACGACCCATTCGGATCCATAGGGGTCCATCTCTACCCCAAACACACACCCACATACCCCCCAAAATGCCGGATTTCTCTACTACGGCCAGACTGCGCATGCGCAGATTGACGCGACTTTCATTCAAAAACACACCATTCTGACTCTACCCCACACAAGCTTCACTTTGACACCTTCCACGACCCATTCGAACCGTGAATAGCCCATCTCTATCCCAAACACACCCCTACATAGCACCCAAAATGCCTGGTTTCTATACTACGGGCCAGGCTGCGCATGCGCAGACTATTGAACACGGACGAACCATTAGTGTAGTCAAGTGCTCCTCCACGAGAGCTTCAAAATAAGACCTCACTCGACCCCATTGGACCATTAGGGACTCACCTAGACTCCAACATGGCCACCCCGTATGGGCCTATACACCCATAGCCATGCAGTATAGGCCTATGGGCCTACCCAGGCCTCGGTGACTTTTTTCAAAAATTTCACCGATTCTCTCCGCAACACTTCCTATCGTGTTCTAAATGACGAGACGTGAAAAACGAGACCCCACACCCCTACCGCAAATGTATAGAAGTAGATTTCCCAGGGGGACAAACATTGAACCTATACTCCAGTATGGGAATATATATTTACATATATATGTCTATATGGGGCTATATCGTACTTTTTCAAAAATTTCACCGATTCGCACGGGGACACTTCCTATCATGTTCTAAATGACGAGACGAGTAAAACGAGACCCCACAACCCTACCGCAAATGTATAGAAGTACGTTTCCAGGGGGACAAACATTGATCCTATACCCCAGTATGGGACTATATGGGGCTCGGTGACTTTTTTCAAAAATTTCACCGATTCGTGCCGGGACACTTCCTATCACGTTCTAAATGACGAGACTAAGAAAACGCGACCCCACAACCTATACCGCAAATGTCGAGAAGTAGGTTTCCCAGGGGGACAAACATTGATCCTATACCTCCCATACCCCATATAGGCATTTTCCCGTAATTTAGAATAAAGTCCGTATTCCGTATTTTTTCAGGAAAAAAATTACATACACCCACCCTGGAACTAGGGGGGAGATAACTCTATTGACAGGCGAGCCCCGTTAAGCCCGGCGACCTATATACCCCCCATATAGGCATTTTCCCGGATTTTTCGATAAAGTCCGTGTTCCGTATTTTTTCAGGAAAAATTGTACATGCACCCACCCAGCCATCAAATACCCCTTCACCTAGGCTTCACTTTGATACCTCATACAACTCCATCGGACCATTATTGGCTCCCCTAGATACCAAAACGTCTATTTGCATACCCTTGGGCCACCGTGCATGCGCAGAATGCCGATATTTCAACCCCACACCCAGTCCATCAGATGCCCCTTCACGAATGCTTCACTTTGATATCTCATATGACCCCATCGGCCCATTAGGGGCTTCCCTAGCTCCAAAACGTCTATTTGCATACCCTTGGGCCACCGCGCATGCGCAGAATGCCGATAGTTCAACACCACACCCAGCCCATTAGATGCCCCTTCACATAAGCTTCACTTTGATACCTCACTCGACCCCATCGGACCATTTTATCTAGGGACTACTTTTTCTCCGCAGAAGCTTTTTCCTGAGACCGCATCACCGCCAAAATCGCTGCCAGACCGCATCACCGCGGATGAATACATGGAACTATTTTTGACCTGGAAAAATTGGAACTCTCCTGTGCTGGAGGTAGCTTTTTGGTCAATTTGAATTACTCGCTTCTGATTGGCTGAGAGCCGCCCACAGTTTCCCCACAAATTTTACCCGGGGGAACAAATATGTAGGTCAATCATAAGGAATTTGCTCTCGTGCACTATAGGTCTTTCGATTATTGAGCCGGAAAATCTTGTTTGGATGACACCTACGATAAACAGTGTATATTTCTCTGATAGGCATTTATAAGTCGGCGTATATAACACAAGACTATTCTATAAATAGCCTTGTGTCATGTTATGAAGTATTATGGTTCTGAACTAGGTGGTTCTCCTTCAAGAACTTTCGTCATACCAGCAATTGCAATAGTACCTCGAGATTAATCTGCATTATGGTATAGGCTAACGAGTACTTTTAGTTTCTGACTGTCATGAGCAGGTAGCTCAGTGAAATTCGAGCGATATGTAAGAGGTGAAAAAATGGACGTCTGGCGACGAAAAAGCAACCAGTATTCGTCGACACCTAACATTCAGACCCGAGAATACGGTGGATTCCCGAACGTAGCCTTAGTATATCAGGCGGGCTTTTATCGCGATTGTTCATGTAAAGACTATGAAGTATCCAAACCTCCCCTAGCACCGGCTTAAGTGGAAATAGATACGAGTTCCGGAGCTGGGATGACAGATCAGCTCTAACAACTCATCTGATGTTAATGGGTGAGCATCATGGACGTCTGATGGAGTAAACGCCTTGACATGGGGTAACCAGTTAAATGCAAGAAACCTAGAAAAACTAACCTGTAATGTCCGGCGTCGTACGGCTTAAATTTCACACCGAAACAATAAACCTACATATATTTTTCAAATCCCTATCAGAAAACGTTCCTCATAACTGGGTCTGCACCATGTTGTCAACAACATATAATATGAGAGCTGCACACCAACGGAGAATTACAGCTGCCATTTTCTTTCTGTCGTGGTAGGCAAATTAATAAAGTCATTTGTTCAACGCGATATGAATAACATTTCGCTATTGATCAATGGTAGGTAAATGGAAGAAGAAGATCTCTTACTATGTATTTTGATCAACTGGATAGATTTTAAGACTGTAAAGAGATTCTACCGAGCAACCAGTTTGGACGATCTTTTTAATTGGTCGAGAAAAGATTTGATTTTAAACTATTTGAGAGCTATCGGTTTATTAAATAAATTTTAATGTATGTAGCTTTTTTAGGTGTTTTATCAATAAATTTTAGATTGTCGTACTTAGATACAGTTTTATTTGATCGTCGCTATATAGCTGAAATATAGATGGACACTACATAAATCTCTCTCTTTCTCTCTCTCTCTAATACATGAAAGCTTTCCCTCCATGCATCGCGAAATTAAGCCTGTCGCTTCCCACCTCATGCATATCGCTTCGTTTTATACTGTATTTGACATGGTGAGTACGCCAGCAATACATCAGAAAACAGAGCTTTTTCATACTCGATATTTCCAGCTGGGTTTGTGCGTGACTCTCAACAAGATCAATAAATAACTTAATTATGCGAAACCATGCAAGATGTTATTATGCCATATCACGCGAATATTAGATCAGGAGAGAATATAACGGACCTGAGGCAGAAAATATCATAACAAATGTCATCCCACAGTTGGAATCAAACTCTGACACCTGGACGTCACAGGGAATTCGTGACTTGTGTTGCTGATTATAACATCAACAGGGCCTATTGATTATCTGTCATATTAGCTGTCAATGTGCAAGTTTGACCCAGAATGATATTAAATGAATATAAAATGAGATCGGAGTGCGGCGCTGGGGATTGAGACCTTCTCGAGCAGTAAATGCAATTATGTTGGATATTAAACCGTGTCAAGTGGCACAATTTGACGAACTACGCTGAATAATTACTTTTCTTCGACTTTTTTCTTCGAAATGTATATTTCCCGTCGATATTCATAGATCAAATTCGTCTGATGGTTGGAATGTCAAACGACCTGAGGACGGTTGATTACAGAAGGTAAATTCCATTACCACCTGAGGACGGTTGATTACAGAGGGTAAATTCAATTACTATCTGTCGTTGAATGCCTTGAACTTCACCCTACTGACTATCTGAACGACTCAAGCATCAATATGCCTTGAATTGGCTGCTAAACCGAATTCGTGATTGCAGGTGTCCTGTCCTCCCTATTCTATTAGCCGTCTATCCATATGATATTCACCTCAAATCGATCTGTAAGATTTCCGCTGGGTTACGCTGGCACGATAAAATCTGGCATCTCTACAAGGGTAATGAAGAAAACCAAGCGATAGTCTGAAATGGCGGAAATAAATCTTAATGGCCAACCAATGTGAGCGTCTTCACGGTTTACCAATGGTCCACATTCACAGAAGATCATTGTGATAAATATCGACTCACGAAAGCTGAATACGCCCTGGTTTGGCCTCAGACAGGAAATTCTCCCCGTTAATAATTATGCATTATTGCAGAGGAAATTTTTCCATAAATACGACAGTTGGAAATCTGTTACAATACACTCTCCTTCTAGGCTAGAGACTACGCATCGTCCATGAAGCATCCATACCAACTACTTCAAAACACGTGATATGGGGGTTGCTCTGCGCGGCATTCTTTGCCTCAATACAATGACACACTTTCGTAACAGTGCAAAGGAATGAACAGGAATTTGCGCAAACGTTTGTCAGCCAACGAAGTGCCTCACACTACATATCCGGTTTCCCCAATCCAGGAAATGTGAGATTCAACCAGTATTAGCCCGCTGTCAAGAATTATACCCCGGGTAATATTTATGCGTCTAAGGTTGATATGGAGCTTACATCCCTGGACACATAATTACTAATCACCGTCAGTTAGCAATGATGCAGACTAACACGAATCTGAATAACGATGGAATCGTTCTACCATTACACGAGATAGCCAGCCATGAAAAGACCATTATATAGCGGTACTTTACACACGCGTTATCGATTCTAGGTGCATAATATCCCATACATATGCTGACTTTATATGAATATGTATGTGGCAATGATAGCAATTTCATTTTAATTATCTAATACGACTGCTTTATCATATCTATATTACACTCTTAAAATGAAAGTGCTTTATTTAACATTATAAATGTCCGAGGCCATGTGGAATAACAGAAAAGTGATGTTATTGTCATTTTCTTCAAAATCACTGTTTTTTCGGAAGGAGAAGTGGACAGAACTATTTTATTTCACTATTCTTTACTAATTTGTCATGCAGTTTTTGTGAAGAAGTTACACAAATAAAAAATTCGAAAAATCGACCAAAGATGAATTTTGAGAAAATGATGTCACCATGACATCATCAAAGCAGCCATCTTGGATTTTTCTACATTGTCTGGTAAAGATCGACCCACGGGTATAGCGTGTGGAACCTCAGCTCCGTAGCTCAAGGGTAAGAGAAATAATTAAAGGGGGGAAGGGGGGGGAATGCCCCCAGGCATGTACAGGTTCTGAGAAGCCCAAGACAGATACGGTTAAGACGACTAAAGGTTGCTAAAGAGGCATGACTGTGTCTCGTTTGAAACGATATGTGACATTTCATGCGAAAACCTATATTGTATGTGTACACTGAAATATCAGCCTCGAAAATACTGCGAACTTCAGCTACATAGAGATGTGTTTTCCTCACACTAAACTGACTACAATATCTCCGAAACGACAACGCGGATCACACTCAGTAACCTTATAAACTATCATATTGCGTTAAATGAAGATGTGAATAAAATGTTGCGTTTTCCATGTTGCATTATATTGTTTATTTATCCAATATTTCTTTCCAAGTTTGTCAGGAGAAAATAGCATTCGAAAAGAAAACAATTCGGAATATCTGACCACCCATAACTCCACCAAAAAACATTTTATATTATGACGTACTGTGACCTCGTTAGAGCGGCCTGATGAAACTTGACCTAGCTCAAAGTGTACAAAATGTATATTCGAGGGTGTGTGTGGAGGGAGGTGCGGATATCAGGACATCACTTTTCGGATGGGACACGGCAATGTATTACACTCTACGAACATTGAATTGTAATACAGATTTGATGAGCAGAATATCAATTGATCTTGTCGGCATCATTGAAAACTGCTGACCGCTTTCGTCTCATATGTCACTCCAAAATTTACTCTTTATCTTTCGGTTATACTAACTTAGGTAATATAACCTATTAATGAAGCAGGTCTTTGTAATATGGACCATTGGATACTTCTAACAGACGACGCTGACCAATGAATGACGCATCTGATGCATTTATTTAGTGCTAATGTAATACAGTATGGGAGGCTTGCCCCATCAGATGATTACTGGCGAAAACGGTGAAAAGGAAATGACAATCTCATAATGTGAATGGACACTTGGTATTGTGTCCGTCATCGCATTATTGAGGAGAGGGAGATTCACAAAGAACTACAGCTTAAAAACCATCTTCTCTGGGTTAGACAAATCAATAAGTAAGGTGGCCAGATCACCTGTCATTTGCTCCAAGTGGTTTCGTGTTTGACATGAACCAATACAATCTCAAGCAAATGAAGTGGTTAATGTACTTGTGGTAAAACAGAATAGGAAGGTACTATGGGTATATATGCCAGAAGGGTGTAACGATGTAATGTGTCTGCAACATGTCAGAGAAATAGAGATAACACGATTAATATCTCCAGTCGGTCTTGTGTGAGAATTTGATAAACATCAATATATTAAAAACATGTCAAAATTATTACGTTATGTATATTAGATCAGGAGAGAATGTAACGGAATTAAGACATAACCCGTCAAATGCACATACGCTGAACAAAGTAACGTCTACGTCTTTATTCGGTTATTACTTTCCATGTCAAAACATACGGACGTGACCGAGAATGTATGTTTCTTATATTTTTTGCCCGGAATAGAACGGTTATAGTAAATAAATTCCGGAATAGGGCGGCTATAGTAAATAAATTGAATCATCAGACGTCCGTGACTACCTTCTACAACGAAAAACGCGAATCCTTATCATGTTATGGAATATTTCCCGATTTTAGCACCAGCGGAATATTCCTTGAATGTATTCCATAGCATGGTATGAAATATTCCTTAGCAAGGTATGGAATATTCCTTGCCATGATGAGAAATATTTCACTGTGCTACAGTGAGAGAATATTCTATAACCTTTCTCGGTGTAATATCGATAGTCTACACATTATACTGCTAATCTGTGACTGCTAATCTGTGACTGCTAATCTGCGAAATATGTGTGGCCTGTTTAGTGGGTATGCCCAGTCGTACTGTTATGTGGCGATATATATTAATCTCACCCAACCTTAGATAGACAGTCTTACTTCAGAATTGGGCAGAAAATGTGAATTTTACAAAGGCGCCACTCAAGTACTTGTTTATGAATTAAAATGTCAATAAGTATGGAATAATTTGGAAGAGACGATTTTAATGATGCCAAGATTCTGCAACCGTGCTCAGTCGTGACTCCACTCAATAGAATCTTGCAAATAATAGTTGCTGTCCATATTATTGTATGCCCTTCCTCGCAAATATGTTCCCAGAAATGGGAAAATAATGCTGTCAAAATCATCAATATTAATACGATGGAGTACATGGTTCGCCATTTAGTCAATACTAAGCTAAGCTTGTTTGCTAAATTTCAAAGAATATATTGTAGGATTCTAACTTAATACTACTAGCACTGCTGGATTGTGTATTGTGTTACATTAACACTCTCATTAGGAATTGTATCGTCTCCTCAGACAAATCTCGTGAAATCTCTTAGAATTCACAGATAATGTTTGAAAGGGATTTGGGGTGTATTGCAGGTTGCACTAATTAGGAAAGACCACGGGCACAACCCCCTCACCCGGCACCGTCCTCCAAACCCGTAAATGTTGCTCACTCAACGGTATAGTATAGAAGGTTAAAACTTCTCAGGTCACATATTTGTGTGGAGCCCTATAAGAAGGGTAAAATTGTTGTAAAGATTGTCTTGGCAATGTCACATAGATATCAGAAAATGAATTTTTTTAATACTATTTAGAACGATTCTTATTTTTTTTTTTTTGTATTTTTGAATAGTTATATTATTATATGGTTTACGATCTATCTCTTTATTGAATCATGTAAACTGTACAAGGAGTCTAAGGAATCAACTGACCAATTTTCCGACTGAACTCAGCTCTGTATCGAGAGGACCACGACAGATTCTCTAAATGTTAATATGATCCTAACCCTAACCCTAACCCTAACTCAGCTCAATATCGAGAGGACCACGACTGATTCTCTAAATGTTAATATGATCCCGCAAATCTATGATGATCTTATGGTAACTGTTATGTTGTAACAGTTTGAACGAAGAAACCTATCGACCACTAGTAATATTCCATGCATACTTATGGGAAGATAAAACATCGGCATCGATAGAAATGAATACATGAAGAGTGTTGATGAAGCAATAAGATAGAAGAGATACTTTTTCCTCCCGCCAGATGTAAGCAACGCTATTAACTAGGAAGACACAACTCATTAACTCAAGAACATTTACTAAACAAGGAACCAGCCTCAAGGTGTACTCTATGCCACGAACATCTGACAGTGAAACATATTCTAATTAACTGTATAGATTTTAAGATTTTAAGAGATTCTCTTTATCAAGCAGCTACTTGAGATCTTTTTAGTCAGATAAAAGAAGACTGTATCTCAGATTATTTGAGAGAAATCGGTTTGTTGTATCAGTTTTAATGTATATACGTGTTTTTGGTGTGTTGTGTTGATTATTTCCGGATTGCTGGGTTGTTGACTTGATTGTGTCGGAATACTTGATTTGGAATAATTTTGTTTGATCTGAAATATTGCTGAACGCGACTTTAAACCTTAATTCTCTCTCCCCCACGGTTTGAAAGATTTCTTTCTGATCGATTCAAAAAGAACCTAGGAGTATCATTTTTTTTCAAATATAAAAGTGTTCAACACAATAAAATCATTCTATGGAACAATTTAGCTGCACGTTGGGGGATTACAGCTGTTCAGACTTTGTTTATGGGTTACACGTTATTATCTACCGTATTGCCCACAGTTCGCACTTTGTTCTGTTGCTAAACAACAATCCTGATCTTGTATTACACGTTTCGCACTCAATTCTATATATGTCCTATTATCATATCTCAGAGAAGCATGTAGACTTTTGATTGGCTGACAGACCTCATGTGTGATGCTGTATTGTCAACTTGCTGGTCGAATATATATCGTATACCCCCGTCGCCAAGGGCAACGAACAGGTGTTCACTAGATTCCATCGTCTGCTAAACAAAATGGCTGAATCAGGCAAACGTTTCGCGTCTCACACGGACGATGAAGTTGTTGAAAAGCGGGCTAATATTATTCCCAGCAACACAAAAAAATCGAACAAAGCGTCCGCCAGAACTTTGAAGTATTACCTGAAAGAGAAGGGACAGAGTGAAGAATTCGAAGGATTCTCGGCCGAGAGGTTAGCAGAGGTACTCAGTCATTTTTATTTGGATGCCCGAAAACAAGACGGAGAATTGTACAAAACATCCACTCTCGAAAACTTTCGACATTCTCTGAATCGTTACCTGAAGGCCCCACCGTATTTTGATCTTAATCAGCTGTTTTGTGAATTCGACAGCACCGCTGTCCCGCCCACATCGTGTGACATTCCCACAGCTATCCTGGTCGCCGCAAATCCCTCAGCGCCAGTGTTCAACAACTGCACAATAAATGCAATCAACATCATCGTGCGAAAATGAAGCAAATACCTATACTTCTGCCAAATTGTGCAGGACAGTTTGATTTTTCCGATTTTTCTCTCGAACTGTAAATTTAAGTCAGTTCATGTTGGTCCTTCTCCTGTGTGATGTTATGGAAACATGACACAAGTGACACTGTCGAGTGACACGGTGTTGAATTATAGACAGAATGGAAATGTAACAGTTCACACGTGTATTTGAAACTTACATATCCACGCAACAGATGTGAATGCGGAACGGGTCTTTCGATGTATTTATTAACAAAAGGTATATAATCTAGATATTATACTCGTCGATGGCTATTAAATATTAAATATGAAATTGAGATTAAGCTTAATGTTCCAATATTTTATACGTTTCTGATTTTCAGAATAGAACATAAGAGATGAAACTGAATTTGAAGTTAGATTGTTCATTCTTTATCACCGAAGCCCACCGGTATTTCACACGGAAACCGGGTTCATTGTTCACGGATTACAGTATATGTTATCGTTATCTTTGCTCCTCCCTTAGTACGTTTTAAAGATGAGGATTGTAAAAATGATACATTTGTCTTTGTGTTCATTTTTTCCGGTGCATGCTGTGGATCGTTCTGAAACCAGTGCAAGTCCGATCGAAGTCCGTTCCATTATGTCGGCCTTGAAGTTCAAAGTGATTCTTAATGCTCTGAGATATGATAAATTCGTTATACATCGCCCTTCCGGGGTAATACGGGATTCGATTTGGTTTCTCTCGCCATATTTTTCCTCGGCTGCGCCTCGGAAAAATATGGCGAGAGAAACCAAATCTCATCCCGTATTACCCCGGAAGGGCACCAAATCTCATCCCGTATTACCCCGGAAGGGCACCAAATCTCATCCCGTATTACCCCGGAAGGGCACCAAATCTCATCCCGTATTACCCCGGAAGGGCGACGTATAACTAATAATATCTATGATATTTCTCTTTAAGGCACGAATATATCGCATGTTGATAGCAAAATACGAGCGTAGCGTGCAAGATCTATGGCGTTACGTTTCGTAACTTGTGTCTAATTCCGCTTAACCCGGGTCTAGGGACCGTATGAATCCATGTACTTCAAGATCATCATGGTGCTCATATGAACAGACACAATCAAAGCGTGACTGAGATTCTTTAGATGACGACTTTACAACGAACATTATGGATTAAGAATACTGATCAGCGATACGGATTTGATATTTTTGGAACATGATGATGTCTTGCCGGCATCATTGAAACTGTTGACCGCTTCTCTCTTACAGGAAACAAGCCTATGTTTATGTATACTATGATTGTCTTTTTGAATTTGGTGCTAATACTGTTATATGGAATATGGAATAGGTCTTTGGATTATGGACGCGGATATTCTCTAGTGGACGACGGCTGAATTATGAATGACGGACCAGACGCTTGTAATGAGTAGTTTACATTCCCTTCTTCCCTTTATCTAACCTAAATGAAGGAACCAATATATCACGCAGTAAAAAGACAGATCCCTTTCACCAGTGAAAAGACATATCCCTTTCACGTGAAGAAACAATCTAAATGATGTCGTGTAAAATGGTCTGTCACGTCAGGTAGAAAACCGACACCAAAAGCGGCGTGATAAAACAACGAGAGAGAGAGAAAAGGAAATATGAAACTTAAGCTTTATTGCCACATACGGGTAAAACCCGTCTGACATTCCAGTGCTTTTGCTGATGCAACGATTTTCGGTAATAATGATAACTTTAATTGGTCCCTATCTAATAGATGTGTGCCACGTGACCGTTGCCCAGGATAGACCAGATCAGACAGTTAGTCTGTATTGTCTCCAATTGTCTGGACGGAGTTCACTTGTAGTAGAAATGAGGACCCGTGTTGAAGCATCATTGAAGTCGCGCTGAAGATCATGCTGTCACGCGAGACCAGAGTTCGAAATTGAAACTGACATGGGAAGACAGTCGTCGGTTTTTCATCCCCAACACCCTGCAAAGGGCCAGTTCTGAATGGGTATCTCAAACCCGCCAAAAGACAGCGATGGATATTTGATTGCTTGCCTCACCAGAGCTCGCGAGCTAAATACGTTTCGTCTTTTGTGGTTTCAACAACCCACTCAACCACGACGCGTGTAACCCTGGTCTGACACAAGCGTGAATTTCTTCAACACAATGGCTTTGCTGAAGGGGTTGCTGAAATTTACCTGACCGACTTGGAATGCACCGCAGCATTCCTCCTAGTCGGCCGGCCAAACCGCGAAAATGTGCTTCAAAAAAGTCCCGATGGCTTTTTTTGCTAGAAGCGGGCTTCCATACCAGATGTATGCGCAATTATCAATTTTCTTTACGGTTCTAATTGAATCTAGAAGAACCGGCCTACTAAAAATGTAATATACTTGGGTATATGTTTCTTATTAACTGCACCATAGTCAAATATATTTTGAAAATTATATGAAAATATATACGTAAACGCTATATAGACGATCTTCTCGCTTTGGATACATAAATGACGCAGTGGAGGATATATATCCACCTTCACTGGATTTGAAGGAAACTACAGATAGCCCTACCGGCACACCATATTTAGACCTTTTTCTCTATAAATATGAAGCGGGCCTTATCTCTCACCGGCTTTATGACAAAAGAGATATCGTAAACTATCCCTTTCTGGACAGTATTCTTCCAGGGGGACCTGCATATGACGTATACATATCTCGCCTAGTAGCATTTGCTAGATCCAGTGTTAAATGTGGCAATTTTAATGGACGTCACAGAACACTGTTGCAGAAACCTATAAACCAGGGCTTACCACCAAGCGCCCCCACTCAAAGTTTCTCAAATTTGGCGATACATATCGCATGCTGATAGCAAAATACGAGCGTGCAAGAGGTATGGCTTTACGTTTCGTAACTAGTGTCTAATTCCGCTTAACCCGGAGCTAGAGGCCGTATGAACCTATGTACTTCAAGATCCTCATGGTGATCATATGAACAGGCACAATCAAAGCGTGACTGAGACACATCATTCTCTAGATAACGACTTTACAACGAATATCATATGGATTAAGAATACTGATCAGCGGTACGAATTTGATATTTTTGGAACATCATGATGTCTTGTCGGCATCATTGAAAACTGTTGACTGCTTCTCTCTTGCAGAAAACTAGCCTGTATTTATGTATGCTATGATTTTCTTTTTGAATTTGGTGCTAATAATGTTATATGGAATATGTCTTTGGATTATGGACGCGGATATTCTCTAATCGACGACGGCTGAATTATGAATGACGGACCAGACGCTTGTAATGAGTAGTTTACATTCCCTTCTTCCCTTTATCTAACCTAAATGAAGGAACCAATATATCACACAGTAAAAAGACAGATCCCTTTCACCAGTGAAAGACATATCCCTTTCACGTGAAGAAACAATCTAAAGGATGTCGTGTAAAATGGTCTGTCACGTCAGGTAGAAAACCGACACCTAAAGCGGCGTGATAAAACAACGAGAGAGAGAGAAAAGGAAATATGAAACTTAAGCTTTATTGCCACATACGGGTAAAACCCGTCTGACATTCCAGTGCTTTTGCTGATGCAACGATTTTCGGTAATAATGATAACTTTAATTGGTCCCTATCTAATAGATGTGTGCCACGTGACCGTTGCCCAGGATAGACCAGATCAGACAGTTAGTCTGTATTGTCTCCAATTGTCTGGACGGAGTTCACTTGTAGTAGAAATGAGGACCCGTGTTGAAGCATCATTGAAGTCGCGCTGAAGATCGTGCTGTCACGCGAGACCAGAGTTCGAAATTGAAACTGACATGGGAAGACAGTCGTCGGTTTTTCATCCCCAACACCCTGCAAAGGGCCAGTTCTGAATGGGTATCTCAAACCCGCCAAAAGACAGCGATGGATATTTGATTGCTTGCCTCACCAGAGCTCGCGAGCTAAATACGTTTCGTCTTTTGTGGTTTCAACAACCCACTCAACCACGACGCGTGTAACCCACTTGTCACCTGGTCTGACACAAGCGTGAATTTCTTCAACACAATGGCTTTGCTGAAGGGGTTGCTGAAATTTACCTGACCGACTTAGGATGCACCGCAGCATTCCTCCTAGTCGGCCGGCCAAACCGCGAAAATGTGCTTCAAAAAAGTCCCGATGGCTTTTTTTGCTAGAAGCGGGCTTCCATACCAGATGTATGCGCAATTATAAATTTTCTTTACGGTTCTAATTGAATCTGGAAGAACCGGCCTACTAAAAATGTAATACACTTGGGTATATGTTTCTTATTAACTGCACCATAGTCAAATATATTTTGAAAATTATATGAAAATATATACGTAAACGCTATATAGACGATCTTCTCGCTTTGGATACATAAATGACGCAGTGAAGGATATATATCCACCTTCACTGGATTTGAAGGAAACTACAGATAGCCCTACCGGCACACCATATTTAGACCTTTTTCTCTATAAATATGAAGCGGGCCTTATCTCTCGCCGGCTTTATGACAAAAGAGATATCGTAAACTATCCCTTTCAGGACAGTATTATTCCAGGGGGACCTGCATATGACGTATACATATCTCGCCTAGTAGAATTTGCTAGATCCAGTGTTAAATGTGGCAATTTTAATGGACGTCACAGAACACTGTTGCAGAAACCTATAAACCAGGGCTGACCACCAAGCGCCCCCACTCAAAGTTTCTCAAATTTGGCGATACATATCGCATGCTGATAGCAAAATACGAGCGTGCAAGAGGTATGGCTTTACGTTTCGTAACTTGTGTCTAATTCCGCTTAACCCGGGTCTAGGGACCGTATGAATCCATGTACTTCAAGATCATCATGGTGCTCATATGAACAGACACAATCAAAGCGTGACTGAGATTCTTTAGATGACGACTTTACAACGAACATTATGGATTAAGAATACTGATCAGCGTACGAATTTGATATTTTTGGAACATCATGATGTCTTGTCGGCATCATTGAAAACTGTTGACTGCTTCTCTCTTGCAGAAAACTAGCCTGTATTTATGTATGCTATGATTTTCTTTTTGAATTTGGTGCTAATACTGTTATATGGAATATGTCTTTGGATTATGGACGCGGATATTCTCTAATGGACGACGGCTGAATTATGAATGACGGACCAGACGCTTGTAATGAGTAGTTTACATTCCCTTCTTCCCTTTATCTAACCTAAATGAAGGAACCAATATATCACGCAGTAAAAAGACAGATCCCTTTCACCAGTGAAAAGACATATCCCTTTCACGTGAAGAAACAATCTAAATGATGTCGTGTAAAATGGTCTGTCACGTCAGGTAGAAAACCGACACCAAAAGCGGCGTGATAAAACAACGAGAGAGAGAGAAAAGGAAATATGAAACTTAAGCTTTATTGCCACATACGGGTAAAACCCGTCTGACATTCCAGTGCTTTTGCTGATGCAACGATTTTCGGTAATAATGATAACTTTAATTGGTCCCTATCTAATAGATGTGTGCCACGTGACCGTTGCCCAGGATAGACCAGATCAGACAGTTAGTCTGTATTGTCTCCAATTGTCTGGACGGAGTTCACTTGTAGTAGAAATGAGGACCCGTGTTGAAGCATCATTGAAGTCGCGCTGAAGATCGTGCTGTCACGCGAGACCAGAGTTCGAAATTGAAACTGACATGGGAAGACAGTCGTCGGTTTTTCATCCCCAACACCCTGCAAAGGGCCAGTTCTGAATGGGTATCTCAAACCCGCCAAAAGACAGCGATGGATATTTGATTGCTTGCCTCACCAGAGCTCGCGAGCTAAATACGTTTCGTCTTTTGTGGTTTCAACAACCCACTCAACCACGACGCGTGTAACCCACTTGTCACCTGGTCTGACACAAGCGTGAATTTCTTCAACACAATGGCTTTGCTGAAGGGGTTGCTGAAATTTACCTGACCGACTTGGGATGCACCGCAGCATTCCTCCTAGTCGGCCGGCCAAACCGCGAAAATGTGCTTCAAAAAAGTCCCGATGGCTTTTTTTGCTAGAAGCGGGCTTCCATACCAGATGTATGCGCAATTATCAATTTTCTTTACGGTTCTAATTGAATCTAGAAGAACCGGCCTACTAAAAATGTAATACACTTGGGTATATGTTTCTTATTAACTGCACCATAGTCAAATATATTTTGAAAATTATATGAAAATATATACGTAAACGCTATATAGACGATCTTCTCGCTTTGGATACATAAATGACGCAGTGGAGGATATATATCCACCTTCACTGGATTTGAAGGAAACTACAGATAGCCCTACCGGCACACCATATTTAGACCTTTTTCTCTATAAATATGAAGCGGGCCTTATCTCTCACCGGCTTTATGACAAAAGAGATATCGTAAACTATCCCTTTCTGGACAGTATTCTTCCAGGGGGACCTGCATATGACGTATACATATCTCGCCTAGTAGCATTTGCTAGATCCAGTGTTAAATGTGGCAATTTTAATGGACGTCACACAACACTGTTGCAGAAACCTATAAACCAGGGCTTACCACCAAGCGCCCCCACTCAAAGTTTCTCAAATTTGGCGATACATATCGCATGCTGATAGCAAAATACGAGCGTGCAAGAGGTATGGCTTTACGTTTCGTAACTAGTGTCTAATTCCGCTTAACCCGGGGCTAGAGGCCGTATGAACCTATGTACTTCAAGATCCTCATGGTGATCATATGAACAGGCACAATCAAAGCGTGACTGAGACACATCATTCTCTAGATAACGACTTTACAACGAATATCATATGGATTAAGAATACTGATCAGCGGTACGAATTTGATATTTTTGGAACATCATGATGTCTTGTCGGCATCATTGAAAACTGTTGACTGCTTCTCTCTTGCAGAAAACTAGCCTGTATTTATGTATGCTATGATTTTCTTTTTGAATTTGGTGCTAATAATGTTATATGGAATATGTCTTTGGATTATGGACGCGGATATTCTCTAATCGACGACGGCTGAATTATGAATGACGGACCAGACGCTTGTAATGAGTAGTTTACATTCCCTTCTTCCCTTTATCTAACCTAAATGAAGGAACCAATATATCACACAGTAAAAAGACAGATCCCTTTCACCAGTGAAAGACATATCCCTTTCACGTGAAGAAACAATCTAAAGGATGTCGTGTAAAATGGTCTGTCACGTCAGGTAGAAAACCGACACCTAAAGCGGCGTGATAAAACAACGAGAGAGAGAGAAAAGGAAATATGAAACTTAAGCTTTATTGCCACATACGGGTAAAACCCGTCTGACATTCCAGTGCTTTTGCTGATGCAACGATTTTCGGTAATAATGATAACTTTAATTGGTCCCTATCTAATAGATGTGTGCCACGTGACCGTTGCCCAGGATAGACCAGATCAGACAGTTAGTCTGTATTGTCTCCAATTGTCTGGACGGAGTTCACTTGTAGTAGAAATGAGGACCCGTGTTGAAGCATCATTGAAGTCGCGCTGAAGATCGTGCTGTCACGCGAGACCAGAGTTCGAAATTGAAACTGACATGGGAAGACAGTCGTCGGTTTTTCATCCCCAACACCCTGCAAAGGGCCAGTTCTGAATGGGTATCTCAAACCCGCCAAAAGACAGCGATGGATATTTGATTGCTTGCCTCACCAGAGCTCGCGAGCTAAATACGTTTCGTCTTTTGTGATTTCAACAACCCACTCAACCACGACGCGTGTAACCCACTTGTCACCTGGTCTGACACAAGCGTGAATTTCTTCAACACAATGGCTTTGCTGAAGGGGTTGCTGAAATTTACCTGACCGACTTGGGATGCACCGCAGCATTCCTCCTAGTCGGCCGGCCAAACCGCGAAAATGTGCTTCAAAAAAGTCCCGATGGCTTTTTTTGGTAGAAGCGGGCTTCCATACCAGATGTATGCGCAATTGTCAATTTTCTTTACGGTTCTAATTGAATCTAGAAGAACCGGCCTACTAAAAATGTAATACACTTGGGTATATGTTTCTTATTAACTGCACCATAGTCAAATATATTTTGAAAATTATATGAAAATATATACGTAAACGCTATATAGACGATCTTCTCGCTTTGGATACATAAATGACGCAGTGAAGGATATATATCCACCTTCACTGGATTTGAAGGAAACTACAGATAGCCCTACCGGCACACCATATTTAGACCTTTTTCTCTAAAAAATATGAAGCGGGCCTTATCTCTCGCCGGCTTTATGACAAAAGAGATATCGTAAACTATCCCTTTCTGGACAGTATTATTCCAGGGGGACCTGCATATGACGTATACATATCTCGCCTAGTAGCATTTGCTAGATCCAGTGTTAAATGTGGCAATTTTAATGGACGTCACAGAACACTGTTGCAGAAACCTATAAACCAGGGCTTATCACCAAGCGCCCCCACTCAAAGTTTCTCAAATTTGGCGATACATATCGCATGCTGATAGCAAAATACGAGCGTGCAAGAGGTATGGCTTTACGTTTCGTAACTAGTGTCTAATTCCGCTTAACCCGGGGCTAGAGGCCGTATGAACCTATGTACTTCAAGATCCTCATGGTGATCATATGAACAGGCACAATCAAAGCGTGACTGAGACACATCATTCTCTAGATAACGACCTTACAACGAATATCATATGGATTAAGAATACTGATCAGCGGTACGAATTTGATATTTTTGGAACATCATGATGTCTTGTCGGCATCATTGAAAACTGTTGACTGCTTCTCTCTTGCAGAAAACTAGCCTGTATTTATGTATGCTATGATTTTCTTTTTGAATTTGGTGCTAATGCTGTTATATGGAATATAGTATAGGTCTTTGGATTATGGACGCGGATATAATTTAATGGACGACGGCTGAATTATGAATGACGGACCAGACGCTTATTCTACAGATAAAAACGCAGTTTTCTCCGAGTTATATAAACAGAGTTTGGCACGTACAGTTTAACATGTTTAGCTCGTCAATTTCCAAAGAACAGCTTTAGTTGGGCTGGGGGGGGGGGGGGGGGGCTGGAACTTTTCACAATATATCCTGGCAGAATGCGTAAAACAATTCAAGATGACCGTGTTGATGACGTCACAGTCATGTCATATTCTAAAAATTCACTTTTTGTCCAATTTTAAAGTTTGTTATGTATTTATAAAATTTTCTCCGAACAAAATAGGCAAAAGTTTCGAAATAATTATCTTGTGTGAAGTAAATTCTGTTAGGCAGTTTAACACTGCCAGCCCTGAGGCCCAAAATGCTCTCACCCCACCAAACTTTCTGCGTTATCTCCGGAACGACAAAAAAAATGAAAACCTGAAACACCGTGACTTTATAGTTGATCATATTGGGGTCATGTTAAGCCTATTTGCATAACCCCACGAGCAGAGGATCATGGGTAAATTCAATATGGCGTCCACGTGGGGTACCAGAAAAGTGACGTTTTCGTCATATTTCTTCAAAATTTCTGCTTTTCCGCGATGAAAATTGGACAAAAACTATCATATTTCACATCACATTAATATTTTTGCGGAGAAATGGCATAAATAAAAAAATCGGAAATCTGACCGAAAAATCGACAAAAAAATGTCGTTTTTGAAAATGACGTCACTGTGACGTCATCGAAGCGGCCATCTTGGATTTTTTCATTTTCGGATAGATCTTGACTCAAAGGTGTCATGGGTAAATTTAAAATGGCGGCCATATGGGATACCAGAAAAGTGGAGGAAGAGGAGGCGGAGGAGGAGGCGGAAAGGGTTGAGTGGGTGAGTGGGCAGATAAAGTCGTGTTTTAAGCCTCAGGCAGTATCTAACCATGAGTGGTATCCTATTGAAGGTCTCATCGGGTAGAGTCAGGCTGGGGTGATACGCATGCTCATGCACACTGAGGAGTAGTAGAGAAACGGAAGTTTCAGAGGTGCTGACTATGCCCCAGGCACTCCAATGTTATATGAACAGCAAAACTTGCACCGAGGGAAGGGGAATCCACGCACAGTTTTAACGCCTATCTTACCGCCGTAACGCTTATCTTAACTCTTTAACGCCCTAGGATAGCGCCTTGACGCCATAATGCAGACAGACGAGGAAAGAAAGATCAACTCGTTCTCAAGTTTCCATATAGTTTATTCTTCCCAATGTTACATCATGCCCAAGATGGGGAGCCGCGTTGGATATGTTTGCAATCTAAGTATGCTCTTGTCCAACCAGAAGCCGCCATTTGGTGTTGCATCTGTCATATTAGTTCTTGCCCGTTAGAGGTATTCTCGACTGCTCTTGTCCAATCAAAAGGCGCCATTTCAGAAAGTTTAATCTTCGATCTTCTTCGCTCTGATCCGTTTGCTCTGATCGGCAGGCCAGGATACTGTAACGGTAACATTTGCTGGAACAGCTGTTTACGAATTTTGATCGCATTTTCCTGTGCCTCGGTAGGCGATAGTCCCATATCCTCTTCCAATTGACGCTTGGTGATGGACCTGTGTGTGTGCTCGACTTTCATTTCATGCGGTAGCAGGTTATACTGTTCACAGATCGCCATGGCTGTTTTCCTGATGCAGGGGGCGTATTTTGGACGTACGCTAGTTGTAAATTATCCTGTCCGGCGTCTTTGATCGTCTCAAAATGAGTATTAATAGCTTCATGCACGATACGATTCCAGAAGGTAGGTTCTTCCTCACTCAGGTTTCCCTGTGACTTTGGCTGACTATCTCAAGTCTGGACTCTCAGAATCAGCTGGAATATTCTCAGTATCTGCTTCAGTGGGCTCCTCAGTGTCTTCAGTCCCATGTATATTCTTCTAGTATCGCATCATATCGTAATGTCTGATGGACGTGCGTTCGCACTCAGAGTATGTATAACCTAAGTTGACGGTTGAACGTCAACTGTGCACGTTTTTGGATAGGCTTACTTTTATGGACCGTAACGCCCGCCAACGCCTGGCTTAGCTCAGGAGCTCTGAATTTTCTAGATATTCCATGGAACTGACACTAATTCATCGAAAAGCAGTGACGTCCGTCAACGCCCGTCGTTACGCCTTAACAACCTATCTTAACGCCTTGACACCCGCCGTTACGCCATAACGCCTGCCTCAACACCTTAACGCCCTATCTTAATAGCTTATCTTTAAAAACTAGTGAACAAGTTGATCTTTTTTTCTCTCATCTGTCAGCATCATGGCGTCAAGGCGTTATGCTAGAGGGTTAAAGCGCTAAGATAGGCGTTAAGGTGTTAAGATCGGCGTTAAGGCGTGCAGCCGGAGGCTAATGGTTTACAACCGATTTTATATGACCACTCACAAACCCATTCCTCCTCATCCTTCTCTTTCACACACACGCACACACACAAAGACACACTGCCAGGTAGCCAGAACGAACATGACTCCATCTCCCCTTTCTCTAGGACCGGTACTCCCAGAGTGTCCAGGCGCATATCACTACCAGTCTGACTCTACTGTACGAGTGCTTTACTAGGACACCTTACACGACCCATTCGGATCAATATTGCTCCATCTCGACACCAAAACGTCCATTCCAATGCGCTTCTGCCACTGCGATGGACAGTATTTCCACTACACACCCGCAGTAAGAAATGTTGGTAGAATAAAATGGTCTGTACAGGTTAGAGTTGGAGTGCCTAGTAGAATAGTGAAGGACTTCTGCAATTCTCGTGAAGATAGAATGCATCGAAACCGGTAATGTATTTGGGTGGTGGACAAATTTGTGAACAGACAAAAGTGTATGACAATCATTCAAATATAGGAGGGGAAGAATATTCAATTTTGAGAACAGAGGGCCGGTGTGCTCCAGTTTGCCTGAGAGTGATATTACCAATATAGCTCTCTTTTGAAGCATTATGACAGAATGCAAATGAGTATGGTAAGTATTACCCCAAACTAGGTTGCAATACGAAATGTATAAATTAACGAGTAATACAAAATAAATAAAGTTTTTTTATTCAAATGTTCTTTGACGTGATTAATAATTCCAATATTTCTTGATATCTTCTTGGATAGTTCTGTAATATGCGTTGTCCAATTCAATTTATCATTTCTGTAATATGCGTTGTCCAATTCAATTTATCATTGAAGTAGACCCCGAGAAATTTAAAGTTATCCACTCGCTCAATGTTATTTCCAGATATGCAAATATTTAGTCCAGGTATGTCGCGACATCTTTTGGCGGGTTTTATGAACATAAAGTTCGTTTTCTTTGTATTTAACGTTAGTCGATTACATTGAAACCAACAGTTGAGTTTATCGAGTTCGATACAAATATTTTCAGATAAAGCAACGGGATCCAATCCAGATAGGTGAACACATGTATCATCAGCGAAGAGAATGGTGTTCAATAAAGATGAGACATTCACTATATCGTTAATGTAAATGAGAAATAATAATGGGCCCAATATAGATCCTTGGGGAACACCGCAAGTTATAGGTAGTGACTTAGATAATGTATTATTGTAAGACGTCATTTGTGAGCGAGATTTTAAATAACTGCAGAACCAGTCATTTTGTATGCCACGGAACCCATAATAATCCAATTTTTTCAAAAGTATGTCATGATCCAGAAATGATCCAGGTCCAGAAATGTTGCGATACTATAATGTTTAGCTTCTTTCGCGGCGATTAATTTTTCTTGTAATGATAGAACGGCTAAACAAGTGGAGTGATTTGCTCGAGATCCAAATTGATCACCAACCAGGATGTTGTTGTCTTCTAAAAAGCCAGTCATTCGTGTCACCATTAGCTTTTCAAATATCTTACTGAAGCAAGGTAGAACAGATACGGGTCGATAATTTTCAATGAGACACCTTGGGCCAGATTTATAGATAGGTGTAACTTTGGCAGTTTTTAAGGAATTTGGGACAATTCTAGACCGAAAGGATAAGCTTATTATCATCGAAAGGGGAACCGCTATGTAAGTGGAGACCAGTTTTACAACAGATATTCGTATCTGGTCAAGTGCCAGGTGCGCTATTTTTTAAATCTGTAAGAACTTCCATTATTTCTTCAGGGTTACTGGGTTCCAGATGAAATTCTCTATCAAACTGTTTATCCAGAAACTCCTCAAAACAGGTTGACGAAGTGGGGTGCTTGCCATCGAGATCTCGTGCAATATTAGTAAAGTATGTATTAAAACTATCGGTAATTGTTTCCTGATCAGAGATCTGGAGACCATCAACACTGAAAACAGAAGGCAACTTATTGGATTTGTTTCTGTTCAAAAGTCCATTTAATGTCTTCCAAGTGCCTTTAATATCGTTATTTGTCTGATTAAACTTATCCTCGTAGTATTTCTTTTTAGCCAAGTGAAGAGTATGATTTAATTTGTTCCTGTATCGCTTATATTGATGGGTTATGTCGTCGTTCTTCCTGTTGATGTGGAGTCTGAATAACCGAGTTTTCTCACGGATTGATTTTAATATGCCATAACTTATCCAGGGTTTTGATATTTTTGCCTTTTCTATTATTTTTGTGATAAGAGGGAAACATTCACTGTATATTGTGCTAAATTCGTTCAGAAATAGATCCAGAGCAATATCCACATCGGAAGGATCAGAATTGATGACTTGACTCCAGTTAGTATTCTTAATTTTTTCTATAAACTTTTGTTTTTGCTCAGAGGATATCCTACGATACCTAAAACTCGATTCTTTAGAACTGATCTCATCTTTACTCTTATTAATATGGAATACAGGAAAATGGTCGGTCACATCTGAAAGAAGTATGCCAGATAGAAGTCCACCTTCGTGGAAATTTGAATAAATATTGTCGATTAATGAAGCGGAATTGGATTTGACCCGAGTTGGTTTGGTTATCTTAGGAAAGAAACAATTGGATTTCATATTTTCTATGAATTCCTTAGACGGTCCATGGCGGTCTGTTTTAAATAAATCAATATTGAAATCCCCCATGATAACACATTTTTTCTTTTCATTTTTGATGGTCTGCATAATATCCGACATATGAGAGTTAAAATAATTGACATTTTTATCCGGAGGTCGATATATAATACCAAATAAGTAAACTGTTTTATTTGTGATTCAGCAAAAAGTGATTCATATTCTCCATTGTCATCAATATATGACAGGTCGTCGCGAACAGTTACCGACCATGTTACGAAAACGTACGTGCACGGATGTTTTTTACCATTCGCGAGAGATTGTACCATACCATTATATAATACTAAGGCGTCACGTATGTATCAATGAATTCACACCACGGAAGACAACAAGCTGAGACTTGCTTCCTCACGCCACGATATGCAAATGTTTGATGTCAACTGGTATGAATTTCACGTTTTACTACTACTTGGGAAAAAGCTATTTTATTTCATATCAGATTATTATTTACTAATTTATCGTGCAGATTTTGCGAAAAAAACGTATAAATAAAAAAATCGAAAAATCTGACCGAAAAATCGGCCAAAAATGTCTTTTTTTTCAAATGACGTCACTGACGTAACCCTATTACAGAATATTATCGACAGCTGTTGCTGACCTGAAAACTAAGAAGGAAGTCCAGTAGAATTGATATTGTACATATGGATATTTCCGAACAACTGTTACTGTTATCATGCCGATTTATGTTATATTGTTTAATCTCCTACAGGATTACTCCCACACACATGGACAGTTGGTTAATTAAACCAATTTATAAAAAGGGAAACATGAGACAAATCCTGATAATTACGGACCTATTACCTTATTAGGCTGTCTCGATGAGCTGTTAACAGGCATCTTGAACAACCATATCACTGTATTTCTTGAGGATAACAAAATATTAAGCGACAGAAGCTTCAGAAAACTATAGCTTCAGAAAACTATATTCTTTATTAGACCATGTTTTTAATCTGAATTATTTGTTAAATTTGTGCAAGCAGAGAAAGTAAAAAATGTATTGTGCATTTTTAGCCTTGGATACAGTGAGGCGGAATGGTCTGTGGTTCAAACTGATAATTGTATATCTGGAAAGTTTTGTAATGTTGTAAAAATGATCTACAATAATAAGAAATCATGTATTCTGCCTAATGAACAGTTATCTGACTTATTCATTTGCAACCAAGGTGTCAGACAAGAGAACAATTTGTCACCTGCTTCATTTGCATAATTAGTAAACGCATTTAGCGATTTATCTGATTTTGGCGTTCACATTCAGAACGAACACTATAATCTATATCAGATTATATCTATTCATGTATACAGATGATATTGTTCTGCTATCACAATCAGCAGCAGGTATATGATTATATCTATTTAGGTATACAGATGATACAGTTCAGCTATCACAATCAGCAGCAGGTATATGATTATATCTATTTAGGTATACAGATGATACAGTTCAGCTATCACAATCAGCAGCAGGTATATGATTATATCTGTTTATGTATACAGATGATACAGTTCAGCTATCACAATCAGCAGCAGGTATATGATTATATCTGTTTATGTATACAGATGATACAGTTCAGCTATCACAATCAGCAGCAGGTATATGATTATATCTATTTAGGTATACAGATGATACAGTTCAGCTATCACAATCAGCAGCAGGTATATGATTATATCTATTTAGGTATACAGATGATACAGTTCAGCTATCACAACCAGCAGCAGGTATATGATTATATCTGTTTATGTATACAGATGATACAGTTCAGCTATTACAATCAGCAGCAGGTATATGATTATATCTGTTTATGTATACAGATGATATTGTTCTGCTGTCACAATCAGCTGCAGGTATATGATTATATCTGTTTATGTATACAGATGATATTGTCCTGCTATTACAATCAGCTGCAGGTATATGATTATATCTGTTTATGTATACAGATGATATTGTTCTGCTATCACAATCAGCTGCAGGTATATGATTATATCTGTTTATGTATACAGATGATATTGTTCTGCTATCACAATCAGCAGCAGGTATATGATTATATCTGTTTATGTATACAGATGATACAGTTCTGCTATCACAATCAGCTGCAGGTATATGATTATATCTGTTTATGTATACAGATGATACAGTTCTGCTATCACAATCAGCTGCAGGTATAAGATTATATCTGTTTATGTATACAGATGATACATTTCTGCTATCACAATCAGCAGCAGGTATAAGATTATATCTGTTTATGTATACAGATGATACAGTTCTGCTATCACAATCAGCAGCAGGTATATGATTATATCTGTTTATGTATACAGATGATACAGTTCTGCTATCACAATCAGCAGCAGGTATATGATTATATCTGTTTATGTATACAGATGATACAGTTCTTTATCGCACAAATGATACAGTTCTGCTATCACAATCAGCTGCAGGTATATGATTATATATGTTTATGTATACAGATGATACAGTTCAGCTATCACAATCAGCTGCAGGTATAATCAACAAGCTTCATGTGTATAGTTTAGGGAAATTAAATGTAAATGTTTCTAAGACGAAGGATATGATATTTGGTAGTAACGAACTTCCTCGGGACGTATTTTATTACAGAAACGAAATCAGTGAAGTTGTAAATAAGTTTAAGTATTTAGGCGTCATAATCAGTAGATGGGGTCGTTTTATTAACATGATGAAGCACAATGTTCAGTTAGCTAACAAGGCATTACACGAGTTATAACGAAAATGCAAGACTTAGATTTGCAGCTGTATGACACCTCTGTGTTACCATGGTTACCAGTATTACTATATGGATGTGAAGTATGGAAACAGGAAAATACCACTATTATTCAGAGGACCGAATAGACCTTAAAAGTTAAAATCTCAATCCCTACACATATACAGGCAATTTTCCACGGATATGTACCGAGCTGTACGCTACTGAACGGTACTGCACGAATAGGCCCATCATACATGTAATTACTGAGCTGTAACCCAAGATTTCCTGTGTGGTAATCGCAGCTCAGAACTGCACTGCGCTAAGCTGAGCAGTACTTGTCAGTTAGCAACAGCCTGATTCCCAGAGGTCACTGAGCAGTACTGCATAGTTCCTTTGGTACTGCACGGTAGCCATTCAGTACTGACCAGTTACTGAGTGGTACTGTGTGGATACTGGTCAGTGCTGATTTGCACTGTACTGAGTTGTACTGTTCAGAGGCCCTTCCTTGCGGTTACCATTCAGTTACTACATGGTACCCACACGTGGAAATTTGACTGTGATATGGTATATGACGATCTTGGCAAGATATCCTGTGCAAATTAATATCAAATTTAGAATGCTGAATTTCAGACAAAATATAATAGATGAAGAGGATAGTAAAATATCGTTTAATCATTATGGATCGTGGTATATGAAATATATTGGAGCTTTTGGATAGTTTTAGTTCGAGCGACATCTGTCTCAACCAGAGGTTGACTAATGTGACTTCACCTATCTCTGTAATACACTGTCAGATTTATTGGGTCAAAATGACTAGATATTTGACTTGACCAATCCAAACATATTGGGTCAAATTTCACTTTGACTCAAACATTCTGGGAGGTTTGGGACCCTAATATTTTGGGTACGTCACGTCTATACCAATCCTTCTGACAGTATAAGATGAACTATATGATCAATATACCCAGACATGGAACTGAGGTGGCTGGGTTGGCATTAGCGCCCCCTACCAAACTGTTTACAGTATCTCCGGAATGACAAAAATTGAAAGGTTGTCATATTGGAGTCATTTTGAGACCATTTGTTTCACCCTCCGAGAAGAGGATCATGGGTAAATTCAAACTGGCATCCATCTGGGGTACCAGAAAGGTGATTTTGTTCGTCTCTTTTTCTTCAAAATTTCTACTTTTCTGCGAGGAAAAGTGGACAAAAACTATTTTGTTTCACAATAGATTATTATTTACTAAATACGACTAAAAATACGTGTTTTGGAACTGACGTCTTCAAGCGGCCATCTTGGATTTTTTGCATTTTCTGATAGGGCAGTGGAACAATGTGACGACCGTGGTCAACTCTTTAAACGGCCCAGTCAGTTAGAACAGCACCAACGTTTTTATCCATGCCCCGTCATTACGGCATTGGCCAGGAAGTGACCTCTGACCTTTGACCTTGATCTCGCTCTAGAGGTGACTTCACCGCACGTGACCGCCGCACCCTCACACGAAAAAAACATTATTACTGGTGAATTTTACGGCTTCTTATTACTAATCTGTGCAGTAGTTTCACGGCAAACTGTTTAAAGATATTTTATGTGCCAAACAGTCGACAGAAAATTTAGTAGTTTATGGCGAATTAGGGAGCTATCCTAAGCCTTACTTTTGGAGAAAACCAAGTGTACTTGCGTCTGGAGAATTAATGATGCTGAAAAAAAGAGTTATCTGCTAATTGGCAAAGTTTATATATACAGCTAATTGTTTACTGACAGATCAACATCCTCGCTTCATAATAGATGTATGTGTAAGGTGATATTAGAGTATTGTTATAATGTGATTCCCACTTCATGTTGCTTTGTACAGAACAAATATGTAGTACTGAAGTGAACAAACATAAATACAGCTAAGAATGTGTATATTCATCATGACTGTCCCCACAGATATGTTTAACCTCCAGCAAAGACAAAAGCCCCTCCCGAAAGATACTTGCTGGTTCCCGACGACGTCACGGGTCACAATCTCAAACTTGTATATATTGGGCCCATTTTTATAGGCCACTTTCCGCCGACGTACGACCAACGTACCATCGGCGATCGACATAAGACGGGGTCTTTCTTCTTCTTGTACTAACGTCGGACAAACGTTTCGGCCGCCATCTTGGATATCGCCATTTTGGTTGTTTACTTCATGCGAGGGTTGCTATGATAAACCTTGTTATATAAATATGTAAAATGCGTACCCTGCTAACGTAAGGGATGACCTGGGGTGAAGAAGAACGAGCGCTGCGGCAGCCATCTAGGGTATTTTCCATGTCTCCACCCCCCCCCCCGTGCTAACGCGGTGCGGTCGCAATCTTGAAAATCGCCATTGAGATTTTTTACATTTGTGTGAGGGGTGTTATGATAAACATTGTTATATAAAGCATGTATACTACGTAGCTATGTCACAACAAAGGGTGAGTGCATAGAGTATAGCTCCCACCACATTCCCCGCCTTACACACACTTTTATGACGTCATGAGAAATCCCCAGAAAAGCTTCGGCTTACATATCATGCCTATAACACTGAATTGACTAGGGTCGTATTTAGGGGCAGCTAACCCTTGTTATGCCCATTTTGAAAAAAAAATACCGTATTATACACACGCGGTGACATTCGGACGTCCCCCAGAAAAGCTTCGGCTTACGCCTATATCTAGGGTCCAGCTTTGGCCCAAGTGCGGTGACATTCGACCTGGACCTGGGGGTCCCCTTGACCCAGAAGTGACCTCTGACAGGGGATGACATTTGACCTTGATCTCGCACTAGAAGTGACGTCACCGCACGTGACCGCCGCACCCTCACACAAAATAAATTATTACTAGTGAATTTTACGGCTTCTTATTACTAATCTGTGTAGTAGGTTCACTGCAAACTTTTTAAAGATATTTTATGTACCAAAGAGTCGACAGGAAATTTAGTAGTTTATGGCGAATAAGGGAGCTATCCTAAGCCTTACTTTTGGAGAAAACCAAGAGTACTTGCGTCTGTAGAATTAATGATACTCAAAACAAAAAGAGTTATCTGCAAATTGGCAAAGTTTATATATAAAGCTAATTGTTTACTAACAGATCAACATCCTCGCTTGCTAATAGATGTATGCGTAAGGTGATATTAGAGTATCGTTATAAATGTGATTCCCGCTTCATGTTGCTTTGTACAGGACAAATATATAGTACTGAAGTGAACAAACATAAATACAGCTAAAAATGTGTATATACCTCACAGCATAGCATAAAGCGATGAGATTATCTATATCACGTTTGGTGAATAAGAAGGAACGGGCTTTCAAAAAGGTTATTTTTGACGATTTCTGCACATAGGCGCATTCGGTTGAAATCGGATGTAGGCCAGACAAAAGGGGAGCGCAGTTTGTGACTATTCGAGTACGTGTGATATCAATCCACTCGTTTTTCTTCACAGAATAGAGAGAACTTATGACCCCAGCATTGTCGCTGTTTTCTGCTTGATAGGAGTTATTTGTTATTTTCGCTTTGATGTGTACGTAGCTTCAATCACCTTCACATATCAAGCCAGCGAAACTGTACACACGATATATCCCTCAATTTATCAGATAATCGATGGAACACAATGATTTCCATCTTCCAGTGTGACACGCTTATCTCCAATACAGAGTCAATCATTCAGCTTGTGAATCAGCAATACAAGTTGATGAAGTGGAATAGATGGACAACACATACTGGACCGATGAGGTAAAGTGTGGCCAATTTATCTTGTCTTCTAATTTCGACATAAGACACCAAATTAAGCTTTTCAGTCTAGATATCCGAAAAGGCATCACATTCAGTTGTTGATAACATATATCTACAAAAGCTGTCCTTGGTTCACACCATCATTACTGCCGCCACAATTCAATCTATCATCAATGCCGCCACAGTTCAATCTATCATCAATGCCGCTACAGTTCAATCTATCATCAATGCCGCCACAGTTCAATCTATCATCAATGCCGCTACAGTTCAATCTATCATCAATGCCGCTACAGTTCAATCTATCATCAATGCCGCTACAGTTCAATCTATCATCAATGCCGCCACAGTTCAATCTATCATCAATGCCGCTACAGTTCAATCCATCATAACGGTGCCACAGTTCAATCCATCATCACTGCCGACACAGTTCAATCCATCATCATTGCTGCCACAGTTCAATCCATCATTACTGCCGCCACAGTTCAATCTATCATCAATGCCGCTACAGTTCAATCCATCATAACGGTGCCACAGTTCAATCCATCATTACTGCCGCCACAGTTCAATCTATCATCAATGCCGCTACAGTTCAATCCATCATAACGGTGCCACAGTTCAATCCATCATCACTGCCGACACAGTTCAATCTACCATCAATGCCGACAGTTCAATCTATCATCAATGCCGCTACAGTTCAATCCATCATAACGGTGCCACAGTTCAATCCATCATTACTGCCGACACAGTTCAATCTATCATCAATGCCGCTACAGTTCAATCCATCATAACGGTGCCACAGTTCAATCCATCATCACTGCCGACACAGTTCAATCTATCATCAATGCCGACACAGTTCAATCTATCATCAATGCCGCTACAGTTCAATCTATCATCAATGCCGCTACAGTTCAATCTATCATCAATGCCGCTACAGTTCAATCTATCATCAATGCCGCTACAGTTCAATCTATCATCAATGCCGCCACAGTTCAATCTATCATCAATGCCGCTACAGTTCAATCCATCATAACGGTGCCACAGTTCAATCCATCATCACTGCCGACACAGTTCAATCCATCATCATTGCTGCCACAGTTCAATCCATCATCACTGTCGCCACCGTTCCCCCCATCATCACTGCCGCCACAGTTCACTTCATCATCATTGCCGCCACAGTTCAAGTCATGCCAATGTCGTCACGAAAATGTTCGTCCAAGTAACACAACACAACCACAATGAGCCTGAAGGCGAGTGTTGTACGTGCTGCGGGAGACCTACTGTGCTGAGGTGTTTCAGCCGGTGCCTTGCAGATCTCCTCTAAGTATATCGTGACGTTATCACTTTTATTCCCTCTAGAATTCTCGATGAGACACGTTTTTAGGTCAAATTGTGCCAAGTTGGTGTAGGATCTGAGAGTACAAGAACAGAAAATTGGGTTCCCGTCAACACTTAAAACTGCCAGTTCTTTGTACCCAGCACATTTATGTGGTAATGCAGATAACGGATTATATTGCATTAGTAAGGTTTTGACCGAAAAAATTCCACAGAAAATGTCTTTTCGCAGCTCGCCCAATCGGTTCTTCATCAGATTCAAATATCCAATACGCCAGTTGGTTGCCCATCGGGATACCGTAAACGATCTGATTTTGTTTCCTACCAACCGGAGCGTCTCGATAGTAATGCTAAAAGGGCAGGAAAATAGTTCCACACTTTCCAGCTCGTTGTAGTCTAAATGGAGATCTACTAGTGTGTACGTATTACTTGCAAACACATCACAACTTGGAAACTTTGTGATGCCAATATGATCATTGCGCCATGCGACAGTAACCAACTGCGTTTGAAAAGGTCGACTCGCGAGGATTTCTATGTTTAACTGTTGGAGATTCTCGAGACTGTTGGAACTCGTTTGCAAGAACAGTATGATATGCAGGGTATTAACATCCTCTCTTCCCTTCCACTCGATTAGAATTTTTGGTGCTGCCCTTAGATGATTGTTATCAAGGTAAGCCTTACACGCTCTGGACTGTTGATCCAACAAAAAGTGTATGAATGGTATAAATTCCAGATGATTCTTTGAGAGGTATAACGAAACAATCGGACTGTCAGCAGAGAAAATATAAACCCCGAAATTATTCTCAGATAATTTCCAAAAAACGAAGCCTCCTCTCTGATAGCGAATCCTGTTAAATTCAGGGTTTCTATTTTGTTTTCATCAAGACGAATCTTCGGGAGGTTGAACTTACCACCACCACATGTACCCATGGAGGGAAAGTCTGTAAAACAATTTCTTCTGAGGTTAAGGCTGACTGATTGACACGTTGTTGGGTCCAACCAGTCAGTTGAGTTCAGCCTGTTGTCTGCTAACCCAAGAACTTTTATCCCAGTAATGTTTTCAAATGTACCCGCGGAGAGATACGATAATTCCATTGCTGCCATCTCTAACCATTCTACGTGAAATCCGAAAAAAGCTGTGTTGGAAATGTCAGAAATCGGATTATTGGATAACCGCAAAGTACCTGTTTTAGCCCCTGTAAATGTCCATGGTTTGATAGAGGTTAGTAGGTTATCTTGCAAATCCAGCGTAACAATGACTCCACGAGGTTTTGTAAACGTCCCGGATTCAATATCAACTATATGGTTCGACAAAAGATAAATATAAGTTAGTTTGGGCATGTTTTGAAAGATAGCTCGCGGAATGCGCGAGATATGATTACGGCCGAGTCGTAGGTGTTCCAAGTTAGTGAAAAGTCGTATGAATTCCCAAACACTGTTGGTCAGATTATTTCCTTCCAGTCCGAGTAAGGTAAGTGTATTCCGAGAATAAAGCAGGGCGGACATATCTATAGGTAAGTGTATTCCGAGAATAAAGCAGGGCGGACATATCTATAGGTAAGTGTATTCCGAGAATAAAGCAGGGCGGACATATCTATAGGTAAGTGTATTCCGAGAATAAAGCAGGGCGGACATATCTATAGGTAAGTGTATTCCGAGAATAAAGCAGGGCGGACATATCTATTTGAAGAATTGGGAAATCAATAATGACTAAACGTTCTAGAAATTGTTCAAAAACTGTTCCTCTAGATTTTTCTTCCCTGTGGCAAATTAGGAGAGTGTGATTGAATAATGTATCAACAGAGAACATAACACAGCTGGGATAGTTATGATAGTCAGTACGTTTCCAGTCACTGCGGTCCCGTGTGTACAGACCTAGCACAAAATATACTTCTTGACAATGCCGGGACACCTCGGTTATGTTCTCCCACATGTTCACACCGAGCATGTCATTGGCCATCATCCCTGATGTCACATTCTTAAATTCTTTTGACAGCGGGACGTCCGTCGTCATCGTGTGGCACACCAAGTACTCGTAACAAAACCATTCATAGTCCTGATATTTGCACATCACTTTAGCCATCCCATTAGCTTCATTAAGGCCTACACAAAATATTATAGTTAAGAGTACTGTCCTGCTTTGGCACTTCATCTCTTTGGAATAGTTGATTATAAAATAGTGTTCTGTCAGTAGCGGAGCCTCGTGTTCTCGACTCCTTCGAAATACAACTCCACTGAGACTCAAAGTTTCCAAATCTGAGATGGAAGACGTGCGGAAAAGCGTTCATGGCAATGAGAACATTCTCTTCACAATTATTTCCTGACAACCTAGTAGAGCTTGGATGTGTATTGAAACTATACAATGGATGTGTATTGAAACTATACAATCGTAAACAACACTAAAGGTAAGAAAAACAGACAGGAAAATTAATATCACCTATCTACTCCATCATTCACAGACTGGAACATTTTTTTGTAACGAAGGAGGAAATGCCTCTCAGAAACATAGGAGCAATACGAGTCAATAATGGCTCTGTAGTGCTAGTTTACTCGCCGGCTATACGCCGCAACTCACGGATGATATCAAATGTTAACTGTATATGATATTCGTGAATGAAACAGGACGGGATGTTAACTGTATATGATATTCGTGAATGAAACAGGACGGGATGTTAACTGTATATGATATTCGTGAATGAAACAGGACGGGATGTTAACTGTATATGATATTCGTGAATGAAACAGGACGGGATGTTAACTGTATATGATATTCGTGAATGAAACAGGACGGGATGTTAACTGTATATGATATTCGTGAATGAAACAGGACGGGATGTTAACTGTATATGATATTCGTGAATGAAACAGGACGGGATGTTAACTGTATATGATATTCGTGAATGAAACAGGACGGGATGTTAACTGTATATGATATTCGTGAATGAAACCAGGACGGGATGTTAACTGTATATGATATTCGTGAATGAAACAGGACGGGATGTTAACTGTATATGATATTCGTGAATGAAACAGGACGGGATGTTAACTGTATATGATATTCGTGAATGAAACAGGACGGGATGTTAACTGTATATGATATTCGTGAATGAAACAGGACGGGATGTTAACTGTATATGATATTCGTGAATGAAACAGGACGGGATGTTAACTGTATATGATATTCGTGAATGAAACAGGACGGGATGTTAACTGTATATGATATTCGTGAATGAAACAGGACGGAATGTTAACTGTATATGATATTCGTGAATGAAACAGGACGGAATGTTAACTGTATATGATATTCGTGAATGAAACAGGACGGGATGTTAACTGTATATGATATTCGTGAATGAAACAGGACGGGATATTGGATTTCCCTCAAATCTCTCTCTCGAACTCAAAGGGAACGATAATGGCGTAAGGGAACGATAATGGCGTAAGGGAACGATAATGGCGTAAGGGAACGATAATGGGGTAAGGGAACGATAATGGGTAAGGGAACGATAATGGCGTAGGGGAACGATAATGGCGTAAGGGAACGATAATGGCGTAAGGGAACGATAATGGCGTCAGGGAACGATAATGGGGTAAGGGAGCGATAATGGGGTAAGGGAACGATAATGGCGTCAGGGAACGATAATGGCGTAAGTGCTGGATTCAACGACATAGCCATTGGCTGTGTCTGAATAGTGTGTACGCGCTGTATGTTTAATCCAAGAGCTATATATTTCATCGTACATCTGATAGTCGGCCGGCCAAACCGCGAAAATGTGCTTTACAAAAAGTTCCGATGTTTCTTTTAACAATATATTTTAAAAAATTATGAAATACATACAAACTTCAGAGATAAAAACGCAGTTTTTTCTCCGAATTATATAAACAGACTGGCATGTACAGTTTAACATGTTTAGTACAGCAATTTCCAAAGAACGGCTTGAGCTAGTGGGCTGAAACTTCCACAGTATATCTTGGGGTCAAGCCCCTACGGACAGTACAAAACAATTTTAAAGAAAATTGACAAAACGCATCGTTTTGAGTCGCAAAATATAGACCGATATTTTAAATTTATTCGTGATGTTCCGCTTGGAAGGTTATTCAAATAAGCTGATAAATGACAAGCTATGATAAACTATTCAGTCGAGATGGTTCAGCTGTTAATGTCTTGTCGATCCAGAGATACATGTAGTAGGCGGCCGGTCAAGGACATAAAGAGATTTAAAAAGGTTTCGATAAAATTGTGTGTCATAAATGGGCACCCATGATAAATTAGTTCTTTGTCTGGTAGGGATCAAGCTAGGCGGGGGTACCACCCTGGTTTTAAGCATTTAAGCCCATTTTGGGGTCAAATGAGTTCCAAAATTGGTAAGAATGGATTATCAATTAATATCCACAGTACTAATTGTTGTACGAATGAATATCCAGGCTGGATTGGTTGTGTGTACTGTAGGGTAAACCAAATTAGACCCATAAATAGACATATTGGTCTATTTTATGACTAGGCTAATTGGCTTTGAATTTATTTTTTTACTTTTAGCTCTATATAAACACAATACTTTGACTTATGTGCGTATAACATGGGACCCCCCCCCCCCACGAATTTTCGGATGGCTCCGGATGTTAGCCATTTGAATTTATCCATCATTTTTAATACTAATGCTTAAAAATAGATTCAGAGTAGGTACAGAGTGTTTGGCTATGATGTGAGATCCTTTGGTTTTGATAAATTGGCACATCAACTAAGAATAGTGCCTTGAACTTATTCGAACAACATGAGTATGATTTTCAGATTACAAGCGTCTGGTCCGTCATTCATAATTCAGCCTTCGTCCCTTAAAGAATATCCGCGTCCATAATCCAAGACCTAGTCCATATTACATATACATGTTGAAACAGTTGAAACAGTAATAATTTACAAATTACAAAGACCCATTTTACCATATTCCCTCGCTTCTATTTTCAAACAGGAAAAGGGTTGTAAAAACTTGTATAAATGCCTAATAGTAAATAATATCCAACCAGTTTCCCAAACAAAATGGAATGTAATATATAAAATTGATACGGAGGAATGGAATCTGATTTACTCTCTCCCATTTTGGATAACAAAATCGTCAACTTTGCAATGGCTACAATATAGAATAGTTCACAGAATTATAGCCACGAATTATCTGTTAACACAAATTGACGTGGCAAACAGCGACTTATGTACCTTCTGCATGTCGTCAAGGGAAACAATCAGTCACCTTTTCTGGGAATGTCATATCACATATTCCCTGTGGGAAAATATCGAACAGTGGATAAAAGCAGTAGCAAAAATTAACATTAAATTTGATTCGAAATCAGTTATTTTTGGACTCGCAGACAGTGAAAATACAAAAATTCTAAACATTATAATTTTAGTTACAAAATATTATATCTACAAGTCAAGGCTGAATAAAAGTAAGCCACATATATTAGGTGCACAAAAATTTATTAGTAAACAGTTCTTGTTGGAGAAGTGTATTGCTACAAAAAATGGAACGCTCGACCATTTCGCCAGTTTATGGGGATATTGGTACGATATTTTCTCACAGGAGAATTATAATTAGTTTAAATTTGAAAATGTCGATATGGGATCTGCCTACGAAGATACAGCAACATTAAGCCGCATGTGCGACCATTGACGTAAACGAGTGTGGGTGTGTTTTGTGAGTGTTTGTCTGAAAGCCGCGTTTCTTTTGTTTTTTCTCTTTTTCTTTTGTTTGTTTTTTGTCAATTTTAAAATGTGTTAATTATTTCCTGCAGTCTTTATATCATTTATATTATGTATTTCCTGTCTTGTGTATCAAATATGAATTATGTGATATGGGAGAATAAAAAGAAAGAAAAAAAGAAAAAAGAAAAAAAAAAAAAAAGAATAGTGCCTTGAACTTATTCGAACAACATGAGTATGATTTTCAGATTACAAGCGTCTGGTCCGTCATTCATAATTCAGCCTTCGTCCCTTAAAGAATATCCGCGTCCATAATCCAAGACCTAGTCCATATTACATATACATGTAACAGTATTAGAACCACATTCAAAAAGACAATCATAGTGTTCATAAATAATTTATATAGGCTAGTTTCCTGCAAGAGAAAAGCAGTCAACAGTTTTCATTGATGCCGGCAAGACATCATGATGTTGCAAAAATATCAAATCTGCAACGCTCATCAGTATTCTTAATCCATAAAAAGAACTACACGAGCAACAAGAAAAATTATGATTTTCAGATGACCCCATATGGCCGCCATTTTGTATTTGACCATCCAACCGTGGTCTTAGGGATATGTAATTACATCCAAAATGTGCGTAACATATTAGAGTAGTAGAAGAGCCCTGCTGTGGGTATCTAGGTCAAGTATGACGCGTTTGACGTCATCGTGTGACGTCATGGGGTCGAGGTCACGTGAAAGTAGGTCAAGGTCGTCCCGCTGTGGGTATCTAGGTCAAGTATGACGCGTTTGACGTCATTGTGTGACGTAATTAGGTCGTGGTCGTAAGAAACCGGTCTAAATTATGTAATAGTGTTACGTAATTAGGTCAGGGTCGCTCTAAAGTAGGGCGAATGACGTAAGAAATCGATCTAAATGATGCAATAGTGTTACGTAATTAGGTCAGGGTCGCTATGACCTGGGGGGCAACGACCTTGACGCCTATTTTTAGCAGCCCCTTTGTTAACTAACAATAAAAACATCACGTGACCCTTTGACGGCTAATAGGATAAAAGGAGAGAGTTTTCGAGCTCAGTGGTCACAGGCCCCTGGCGCACGAAGGTGCGTTTTTTCCTTTGAGAACAAGCGGTTCGTTTCTTAAAAGATCTATTGGTCGAATCATAGCGTATGTTGAGAGAAGGTCTTTCATATATTATAGACTAACACAACACAATGTATTAGAGCAAATGACATTTATGCCTAACTGACCGTGCGAGTTAAATTATGTACATCGTATTGAGGTTTATTAATTATTCGGCCTTAAATATATATATGGGCGAATTTCTGTTAAATACTGTACGGTTGGACATACCGCCGGTATAGTTTATTCAACCCCTTCCGTTAATATACGGCTTATAATACAAGTATAGCTAACTGACCGTGCGAGTTAAATTATGTACATCGTATTGTCACAGCCGAGCGCACATCTATTGTCATTCTCTGGGCGCACCGGTCCATTGCACTTTCGCAAACGGTCCCCCTTTGATAAGCGCCGGTATACATGGAAACGACATTCTTTCAGAAACACTTGAATTTTCTTAGTCTAAAACAGTTCGATAATCGAGGTTTATTAATTATTCGGCCTTAAATATATATATGGGCGAATTTCTGTTAAATACTGTACGGTTGGACATACCGCCGGTATAGTTTATTCAACCCCTTCCTTTAATATACGGCTTATAATACAAGTATAGCTAACTGACCGTGCGAGTTAAATTATGTACATCGTATTGTCACAGCCGAGCGCACATCTATTGTCATTCTATGGGCGCACTGGCCCATTGCACTTTCGCAAACGGTCCCCCTTTGATACGCGCCGGTATACATGAACACGACATTCCTTCAGAAACACTTGAATTTTCTTAGTCTAAAACAGTTCGATAATCGAGGTTTATTAATTATTCGGCCTTAAATATATATATATGGGCGAATTTCTGTTAAATACTGTACGGTTGGACATACCGCCGGTATAGTTTATTCAACCCTTCTGTTAATATACGGCTTATAATACAAGTATGGCTAACCGACCAGTTAAATCTATGTACCTCGGATTGTCACAGCCGAGCGCACATCTATTGTCCTTCTCTGGGCGCACCGGTCCATTAAGTGCAAATAGTGATGTATTATGCACCGATATTGGCATCAATTCCATTCCATTCGGTGCCCCTAACAGTCTCTGCACACGGGAGAAAATTGAACTATGTTGCCGTGGACTAAAATAGGCCAACTGTTAGCCATGCACCTGTCTCTCTGGCCGAGTTATTGTGAGAATAAAAGAAACGTTTATCACTCTTTCTACCACAATTATTTCAAGAAATTCGATAAACTCATATAACATAATTTGACAAAAACAAAGATAAATTTTTACCGTATTAGCGTCGCTAAAATTGTGGCCTCTCAATCGAACGTGTTATTTATCCGACAACTTACACTATTGTGCAAGTCACCAACACACTAGCATTGTTTTACAAGTCACCAACATTCTAGCATTGTTTTACAATACAATACAGTAAACACACACGGTGAATATTGGTAATGATCGCTCACGATATGATGACTATTTGTATCGTGTTCCGACGAAGCGTAGCGTCCGCAAAAGCGCCCGCAAGCGCCCGCAAACGTCCTATAGTGCCCGCAAGCGTCCGCAAAAGCGCCCGCAAGCGCCCGTTTCAACGCCCTTCGATATCTGAGAAAAAGAGAGAGATCAACACGTTCACAAGTTTTCATATATTTTATTATCCCCAATGTTATGCCGTACCCAAGCTGGGGGCCGCTATGGGTATGTTTACAATTCATAACGTTGGAGTGATATCAGTTTTAATCACGCTCTTGTCAGTGTTCGTGAATTCTTGAAGTTCATCTTCGGTCATCATCATCTTTTCGCTTAATTTCTTTATTTCAGCATTCGACAGTGAGCTTCTTAAATCACCGTCAGTTTTTTTTTCTTTTTTTTCTGATCATTATTATTCGGTGTACCAAGTCCTAATCAGACTCGCTATCTACCAATCCGGGAAAGTCCGGGGGCAACATGTCCTTGAAGAGCTGTTTCCGCATCTTGATGGCGTTTTTTAGGGCCTCTCTTGGAGGTAACCCCATATCCTCTTCAAAGCAGCTCTTTGTTTTCATGATGGCCCTGTCGTTAGGATCACTTTTCATTTCAAGAGGAATCGAGGTATAGTTTTCATACAGAGCCATTGCAGATTTTATGATTCATGGTTGCATGTTGATATAGGCCTTCTGTAAAGTCTCTTCATCCTGTCCATCTGCCTGGATAGCAGCGGCGTGTGCGTCAATAGCCTTGTCCACAATGCGATCCCAAAATGACGGCTCCCCTTCGTCCGTGTCTGAATCACCCAAACTTTCGCTTTTCTCGGATGAGCTAGTGCTGTCCGCATCAGAGCATGAGTTTTCAGCACTGTCATCGCCAGATGATGAGCTCACAGTATCCGTATCATCGCGTAGACTCTCACTGTCTATATCAGAGACCTCGTCGGTGTCTTCATACCCATGAATATTCTTCCCATGTCTGATCATATCGTGGTACCTGGTGTCTAATAGGGTTGTATTTATGAATGATTGTCGCAGCGCCATCTATACACCGACAGGAACTCACGCTGTGCATGGATGGGGTCCTATCCGATTGGTTAATAGGCCTTCACGGCGTAATGCTTTAACATATCTCTCTCCCTTCACGTCAGGCGCTAGCATCCCTCATCTCCACCAACGTCCGGTAGTAGCGGGCGTTTGCGGGCGCTTTTGCGGGCGCTTGCGGGCGCTTTTGCGGGATAATAAAATATATGAAAACTTGTGAATATGCTGATCTCTCTCTTTCTCTCAGATATCGAAGGGCGTTGAAACGGGCGCTTTTGCGGGCGCTTGCGGGCGCTTTTGCGGGATAATAAAATATATGAAAACTTGTGAATATGCTGATCTCTCTCTTTCTCTCAGATATCGAAGGGCGTTGAAACGGGCGTTTGCGGGCGCTTGCGGGCGCTTTTGCGGGATAATAAAATATATGAAAACTTGTGAATATGCTGATCTCTCTTTCTCTTTCTATTTCTCTTGCGGGCAAGCGCCCGCAAACGCCCGTTTCAACGCCCTTCGATATCTGAGAGAAAGAGAGAGATCAGCATATTCACAAGTTTTCATATATTTCAATATCCCGAAAAAGCGCCCGCAAGCGCCCGCAAAAGCGCCTGCAAGCGCCCGCAAACGCTCGTTTCAACGCTCTTCGATACCTGAGAGAAAGAGAGAGATCAGCATATTCACAAGTTTTCATATATTTTATTATCCCGCAAAAGCGCCCGCAAGCGCCCGCAAAAGCGCCCGCAAGCGCCCGCAAGCGCCCGCAAACGCCCGTTTCAACGCCCTTCGATATCTGAGAGAAAGAGAGAGATAGCATATTCACAAGTTTTCATATATTTTATTATCCCGCAAAAGCACCAGCAAGCGCCCGCAAAAGCGCCCGCAAACGTCCGCTACTACCGGACGTTGGTGGAGATGAGGGATGCTAGCGCCTTACGTGAAGGGAGAGAGATATGTCAAAGCATTACGCCGTGAAGGCTTATTAACCAATCGGATAGGACCCCATCCATGCACAGCTTGAGTTCCTATCGGTGTATAGATGGCGCTGCGACAATCATTCATAAATACAACCCTATTAGAAAGACTAACTCACTTCATTTTTGTCGCACAGCTCAACATGTCTTATTCTTGCTCAGAGTGTAACCGATCGTTCACCAGGTACCACGATATGATCAGACATAGGAAGAATATTCATGGGTATGAAGACACCGACGAGGTCTCTGATGCAGACAGTGAGAGTCTACGCGATGATACGGATACTGTGAGCTCATCATCTGGCGATGACAGTGCTGAAAACTCATGCTCTGATGCGGACAGCACTAGCTCATCCGAGAAAAACGAAAGTTTGGGTGATTCAGACATGGACGAAGGGGAGCCGTCATTTTGGGATTGCATTGTGGACAAGGCTATTGACGCACACGCCGCTGCTATCCAGGCAGATGGACAGGATGAAGAGACTTTACAGAAGGCCTATATCAACATGCAACCACGAATCAGAAAATCTGCAATGGCTCTGTATGAAAACTATACCTCGATTCCTCTTGAAATGAAAAGTGATCCTAACCACAGGGCCATCATGAAAACAAAGAGCTACTTTGAAGAGGATATGGGTTTACCTCCAAGAGAAGCCCTAAAAAACGCCATCAAGATGCGGAAACAGCTCTTCAAGGACATGTTGCCCCCGGACTTTCCCGGATTGGTAGATAGCGAGTCTGATTAGGACTTGGTACACCGAATAATAATGATCAGAAAAAAAAAACTGACGGTGATTTAAGAAGCTCACTGTCGAATGCTGAAATAAAGAAATAAGGCGAAAAGATGATGATGACCGAAGATGAACTTCAAGAATTCACGAACACTGACAAGAGCGTGATTAAAACTGATATCACTCCAACGTTATGAATTGTAAACATACCCATAGCGGCCCCCCAGCTTGGGTACGGCATAACATTGGGGATAAAAAAAATATATGAAAACTTGTGAACGTGTTGATCTCTCTCTTTTTCTCAGATATCGAAGGGCGTTGAAACGGGCGCTTGCGGGCGCTTTTGCGGGCGCTTGCGGGCGTTGCGGGCGCTTTTGCGGGCGCTTGTGGGCTGGCGCTTTTGCGGACGCTACGCATCGTCGGAACACGATACAAATAGTCATCATACCGTGAGCGATCATTACCAATGTTCACCGTGTGTGTTTACTGTATTGTATTGTAAAACAATGCTAGAGTGTTGGTGACTTGTAAAACAATGCTAGTGTGTTGGTGACTTGCACAATAGTGTAAGTTGTCGGATAAATAACACGTTCGATTGAGAGGCCATAATTTTAGCGACGCTAATACGGTAAACATTTATCTTTGTTTTTGTCAAATTATGTTATATGAGTTTATCGAATTTCTTGAAATAATTGTGGTAGAAAGAGTGATAAACGTTTCTTTTATTCTCACAATAACTCGGCCAGAGAGACAGGTGCATGGCTAACAGTTGGCCTATTTTAGTCCACGGCAACATAGTTCAATTTTTCCCGTGTGCAGAGACTGTTAGGGGCACCGAATGGAATGGAATTGATGCCAATATCGGTGCATAATACATCACTATTTGCACTTAATGGACCGGTGCGCCCAGAGAAGGACAATAGATGTGCGCTCGGCTGTGACAATCCGAGGTACATAGATTTAACTGGTCAGTTAGCCATAGTTGTATTATAAGCCGTATATTAACAGAAGGGTTGAATAAACTATACCGGCGGTATGTCCAACCGTACAGTATTTAACAGAAATTTGCCCATATATATATATTTAAGGCCGAATAATTAATAAACCTCGATTATCGAACTGTTTTAGACTAAGAAAATTCAAGTGTTTCTGAAAGAATGTCGTTTTCATGTATACCGGCGCGTATCAAAGGGGGACCGTTTGCGAAAGTGCAATGGACCGGTGCGCCCAGAGAATGACAATAGATGCGCGCTCGGCTGTGACAATACGATGTACATAATTTAACTCGCACGGTCAGTTAGCTATACCTGTATTATAAGCCGTATATTAACGGAAGGGGTTGAATAAACTATACCGGCGGTATGTCTAATCGTACAGTATTTAACAGAAATTCGCGCATATATATATTTAAGGCCGAATAATTAATAAACATCGATTATCGAACTGTTTTAGACTAAGAAAATTCAAGTGTTTCTGAAAGAATGTCGTTTCCATGTATACCGGCGCTTATCAAAGGGGGACCGTTTGTGAAAGTGCAATGGACCAGTGCGCCTAGAGAATGACAAGAGATGTGCGCTCGGCTGTGACAATACGATGTACATAATTTAACTCGCACGGTCAGTTAGGCATACATGTCATTTGCTCTAATACATTGTGCTGTGTTAGTCTATAATATATGAAAGACCTTCTCTCAACATATGCTATGATTCGACCAATAGATCTTTTAAGAAACGAACCGCTTGTTCTCAAAGGAATGATTGATAATGCGAACTTACCTTCATCAAATGTTTTCTCGTCCTCCATTATATACCGAGACAGGAAATCGAACGCACCTTCGTGCGCCAGAGGCCTGTGACCACTGAGCTCGAAAACTCTCTCCTTTTATCCTATTAGCCGTCAAAGGGTCACGTGATGTTTTTTTTGTTAGTTAACAAAGTGGCTGCTAAAAATAGGCGTCACGGTCGTTGCCCCCCAGGTCATAGCGACCCTGACCTAATTACGCAACACTATTGCATCATTTAGATCGATTTCTTACGTCATTCGGCCTACCTTAGAGCGACCCTGACCTAATTACGTAACACTATTACATAATTTAGACCGGTTTCTTACGACCACGACCTAATTACGTCACACAATGACGTCAAACGCGTCATACTTGACCTAGATACCCACAGCGGGACGACCTTGACCTACTTTCACGTGATCTCGACCCCATTACGTCACACGATGACGTCAAACGCGTCATACTTGACCTAGATACCCACAGCAGGGCTCTTCTACTACTTATTAGGCTACGGTAAGAGATCTCTCAGTTTGATAAATTTGCAACATGAGTTAAGAGCAATGCCCTGAACTGTAAGAGAAACATGAAAAAGTTTTATTTTGAGATGACCCCTTATAGCCGCCATTTTGAATTTGACAATCAAATCTTGGGATATGCAAATAGATTCAAGATGGGTATAATATATTAGGTTATTCATAGTGATTTTGATAAATTTGCCCATTGAGATCACAATGATGCCTATTATAAGAACAATCTGAAAAAGTGCGATTTAAATATGGATCGAAATCGAGAAAAACATGTTTTTATGTATAATATCTCTATGTCTTATGATATGAGTTAAAACATGTAATGAGCAATTGTGTGTGGTCTATCAACAATATAAGAGGGTATGTTACAGTGTCTCAAAACCTGACTTCTATATATTAATAAACTATAAAAACTGAAAATTTGATTTCTTATCCGGATTTGGTCAAAACTGACATTCAAATATGTTAGAAAAACACAATTTCTAGATGGGCATTCACCCCTACGTTGTTGAGTATGATATTCCGGAGACATATAGCATAGTTGCCAGCTTCTAACAAAATGTCCCATGCTAAGTGTTATTTTGCCCATGTGGCCGGCCGACTATCTCTCGACATTTGTTTTACTGCTTGGGTTATAGGGCAGAATCTTGTGAAACTATGTCGAGGAGAAACTCTTCTCGCTCCCATATTGAATTTTCCCATGATCATTTTCTCGGAAGAGTACGTGATGATGCTCACAATAGTATTAGATAGGTTATAATGCCATTGAATGTTGGATCTTACTTTTTGTTATTTCTAAGATTATGGGAAGTTTTGATGAGGGAAGGGGCAAAATGTTCCATCCCAACTTGTTATTGTTAACTACATATTATGTTTATTCTAATTACAAGCGTCTGGTCCGTCATTCATAATTCAGCCGTTGTCCATTAAAGAATATCCGCGTCCCAAAGACCTATTTCATATGACAGTATTAGTACCAAATTCAAAAAGACAATCATAGTATACATAAACATAGGCTAGTTTCCTGCAAGAGAGAAGCGGTCAACAGTTTTCAATGATGCCGGCAAGACATCATGATGTTCCAAAATTATCAAATCCGTATCACTGATCAGTATTCTTAATCCATAATATTCGTTGTAAGTCGTCATCTAGAGAATGATGTATCTCAGTCACGCTTTGATTGTGACTGTTCATATGAGTACCATGAAGATCTTGAAGTACATGGGTTCATACGGCCCCTAGCCCCGGGTTAAGCGGAATTAGACACAAGTTACAACGTAACGCCATAGATCTTGCAAGCTACGCTCGTATTTTGCTATCGGCATGCGATATGTATCGCCAAATTTGAGAAACTTTGAGTGGAGGCGCTTGGTGGTGTAGCCCTGTTTTATAAGTTTATGCAACAATGTTTTGTGACGTTGAATAAAATTGTCACATTTAACACAGGATCTAGGAAATGCTGCTAGGCGAGATATGTATACGCCGTATGCAGGTCCCACTGAAATATTACTGTCCAGAAAAGGATAGTTTACGATGTCGAAATTGTAATCATCTCTTTTGTAATAAAGTCGACGAGAGAGAAGGCCCGCTTCATGTGCCTGTAGGGCTGTCTGTAGTTTCCCTCAAATCCAGTGAAGATGGATATATATCCTTCACTGCGTCATTTATATAACGATTATCCACAGCGAGAAGATCGTTTATATAGCTCTTGGTGAATGAGAAGGAACGGGCTTTGAATGGATCGCTTTTTGAAAGCGCCTGCATATACATGCAGTCATATTCAAAAGAGAACAGATATAGGTCAGCCAACAGGGGTGCACAATTAGTACCCATTGGAATATATTGATATATTGTGTTGCCAAATTTCACATAGATATTTTAATGAGAAATTCAAGCAACTCTATAAACGAAAAAACATCCAGTGAATGATATCTCTTGTATGTAGTAGAGTTAAAGAATGCTTTATTGCTTCCGACAATAATATATCTACGATCAGTTTTCTTGAACACAGATACTATTGATGAACTTAGACGATCAACAAGGCCCTGATGATGGATTGTAGTATAGAGAGTCGAGAAATCCCATGTGGATACATGTCTGTACGGTATGTGACCATTAGCATCAAGTTCTTCCGTAAGACATTTTGCGTTTTTCAGTATCCACATACATAATTTCAACGCCAGAGTTTTTAGAAATAGTGGCACAATACCTTTCCCAAAATATGGCCGTGTGGTCTTATCATCCATGTTGCCACATGAACAGGTGCAATAAAAGCGTACCTGAGATACAACACATATCACGAATCGTTAGATTCTTGGGATGTGCTTTAGAATACATGTAGGTTTACCAGAAGACTATTCTGTGAAGTCATATGACACTTCCCTTATATGTGTTGTAATTTTTACCTGTATATGGCGAGATTCTGCTGGTGGACGTTTCGTCCCCGAGGACCGCCCCCTGTACAGACCTTTTAATCTTTGATATATGTTGGCATTTGTGGGAAGTTGATGCTGGGTCGACATCGGGCCTTACAGACTAGTCTTCTGTGTTAATTGTCGTCATTTACATCTGACGACGATACAGCTCACCAATCGCCAATGTACGAGTTGTCACAGCGAAACAGCTCACCAATTACCAGTATACGAGTTGTCAGAGCATTTCCATCGTAGCTCCTCTAGATTTGGCATATCTAATGCGCTTATGTCGGTGCTAAGGGGCTAAATGTGGTCATATCATCCATATTTACCATGAACAGGTGCAATAAAAGCGTGCCTGAGATGCAGCACTAGCATCACCAGATCGTTAGATTCTTGGTATCATCTTTGAAACAGATTATCCGAGAGACTATTCTGTGAAGTCATATGACGCAGGTCGGTATGTCGGCACCTCTTCCCACTTCCATATATGTGTTATGTTTTTACCTGTATATGGCGAGATTCTGCTGGTGTGTGGACATTTCGTCTGGCCCGCCCCCTGTACAGACCTTTTGGTCTTTGATATATATTGGCATTTGTGGAAAGTTGATGCTGGGTCGACATCGGGCCTTACGGACTAGTCTTTTGTGTTAAATGCCGTCATTTACATCTGACGACGATACAGCTCACCAATCTCCAATGTACGAGTTGTCACAGCGAAACAGCTCACCAATTACCAGTATACGATTTGTCAGAGCATTTCCATCATAGCTCTCTAGATTTGTATCTAATACCGCTTATGCCGGTGCTAGGGGCCGTGTGGTCATATCATCCATGTTGCCACATGAACAGGTGCAATAAAAGCGTACCTGAGATACAACACATATCACCAATCGTTAGATTCTTGGTATGTGCTTTAGAATACATGTAGGTTTACCAGAAGACTATTCTGTGAAGTCATATGACGCAGTCAGTATGTCGGCACCTCTTCCCACTTCCCTTATATGTGTTGTAATTTAGCTCCTGAGGGCCCTCGTCAACAGGGTTGAAAGAAGCCTGGTGGTGCAGCTTCTACAACCAGCTATGAATCTAGATTTGTATGGTGATTTATGCATTATTGGAGTCCAGTATTTTGTGATTGTTAAATAAATCTTTCAGAGTAAATGCAGTTGGGAGTAAGTAGACGTATTTGATGATGATATGTTTACACTCAATTCTTTAACCAGCACCTGGTAATAATAATATTCACATATGAATATTATATTATTTTGAGCTTTGTCCACTGGGACTATGACGAATTTACTCTGGAGATTTGCTAGAACTTATTGCGAATTGAGGTTTCTCAGCACTTGTTTTGTTTGGGGAAGGGTACTTCTGTCAATATAGCGGATTGTTTCAATGACCTTGCTCTTGGTGAGGTCCAGCGAGTACTGTAGGTTTAACTTTTTTTCTCGCTTTGACCAATCAATAACGTACTGTTCCAATGCGGACAGGACTATCTTCTGATCAGCCTTCAAGTTTATTCCTCTCGGCTCTCTATATTTAGGTCCCTTCATCACGAGTAATTTTAGTTCCTTATCACTCACCACATCAAGGTTACCAGTCACAATATGTTTGCATGGTGTATAGATAAAGTTCGACGATTCACAATCGCAACAATAGCCTCCCGACGAGTATAAGTTTCAGTCAAACTCCTTGACAGCATTAGATTAATTGAATATTTTGGTAGCTATAGATTTAGTATACTTATATGAAATGCAAGGAGGTTCTGTGAACTTAAAATAGTTTGTTACAGCGTTGCGTGTAAATATTATAAATAATATTTGCATTTTGAAGAAATTGTCCGATAACTTATGAAGAGTGCTTACTTTTCACACTTGGCGATTATATGCTCGCCATAGGGTATTGTCTTGCTGATGTCATCTAAAACTGTTGACTGCTTTCCTGTAACAAGGAATTAATGTGTACTTATTCAAATTCTCAGTATATGTGAAGCTTTCAGTTTTAAAGCACGTCAGTTGGTCAATGCTAATATTCAAACAGAAAGCTACAATTTTCATTGGCTGGTGAAGACAATTGGACGAAGACAATCGCGACTTCAGAGCACAAGAGTAACTATTCACGTGGAAAACCTATTTTATTGCCTTAGCAATAGAAAAAGGATTTCGGGAGTTCTGAGGACAAGGAAAAGTTCTGAGAATAGGGGCAAGTTCTGAGAAAAGGCACAATTAAGTACTGGTCATTTTACGTGCACCTATCCATACATATGAATAATCATGTATCAGTATACAGGCATTCTGTTCGGCAAATATATTACAAACACACCGTAACCGTAGGAATGAAGAAGAGTATATATGGTAGGACGTTGTAGTCTACTGTTTTT
>JAVTVY010013644.1:0-52456 GCA_036873755.1 Hanleya hanleyi
TTTTTGAAGTAACTGTTTTCTAACTGCAACAAAACCGGTGAAATAAACGTAAGAATTAAATTTTTACTTTATTTGGAACGCCCGAATCGTGATCTTTCCAACCATATAAAACATATATATGTATGTGAAGTGGTTGTGATGAAATGAGACAGAATGCACGAGGGTGTCTAGTATCAGGCGCTATCCCGGGCCTCGAGTCCTTAAGCCCCTGCACTCTCCTGAATTTCCCTCTTTCTCTATTGCACCTACTCGCGAGTGGTTTGCTGTCAAGGAGTTCCTATAGTGCTAGTTTGGTTGTTGTTGATTGACCTACGGTTGTATTTTTCTAAGCTAGTATTTGTCTTGCTGTATTACTTAGACATTATGTCTGAGATATCTGTCCCTGTAAATTCTAATTCTTGCCGCTCGTGTGGGCAGTTTTGGTCTAGTTTGGATGCTCACACGGTCTCCCGTTTTCCATGCAAAGGTCACCTTTGTTACCGTCAGTCCACGTGTTTAGAGTGTCTAAGTTGGGATGATATCGCCTGGAGGAATTATGCCCAGGCTCGGCGAGCGTATTTATTACGCCCTACGGAAGACCCTGCTTTATCTGCGGACGAAAGACGCCAAAATGAGATTGCTTTAGCCGGAGATTTCAAATTTAACGAGGACCTTGCTGGTTCTAATTTGGATTTTTCGCATAGACTTAAAAGCCCTGCCATGCCATCTTCGTCTATTAGAATCCCCCCTAGTGGAACTGCTGCACGAGAAGATAGCTATACTAGTCCAGACAGTTTAGTTTCTGCTGGTAAAGCCTTGTCTGGTGTGGCTGTGCACAAACCTGTTTCTTTGTTCGAGTCAACAAAGGATGCTATCCCTAGCCGGGTCTGCCTGGCCGTCCTCTTGTTATCGACGAACAAAAGATTTCTGCTTCACGGGTCGGCCTGTAGTCCAGTTCATTGGGAAGAAATGCTTCAATGTATTTAACCTTCGCAGGTTTACTAGTTTCTGCAGGGAAATTGTATTCTCTCTGATTTAAACGACAACATATCCCTTCATTTTCGTTGTTGTTGTTGTGTTTCGGACCTTTCAGTTTTTGGTACTTTACGTCTATGCATACAGTTCATTGTGCCTACCAAATTTACTCTCTTGTAAATCAAGTGTTATTCTGTTTATTTGATATCTTGTGATCAAGAGAGAAAACTTGCAGAGGTTTTTCTCTGCCATTTACTCTTACGTTGTTGTTGTTGTGTTTGTCTTCGTCGCCACAAGTCAAAGCTATACAATACGTCTTTGTTACATTTTAATGTGCCTACCAAATTACTCTCTTTGTGTAATCAAGGATTATCACTTTATTCGTGATATGTTTTGATCAAGAAAAGAGATCACGTGATTTAGAAATTGTGCTATACATTGGAACACATTTTCTGCTAGTAAATATTGCATTGTTAAATAGTTGTAATATTTATTTTTCACAACCAAAATTTTCCCGTCAGAATACTGAATTAGTCTTACAATTCAAATTGAGTCGAATTAATTTTATTTCCTCTTACTGAGAAATTATTATTAGCTTGAGTGGGAGTTTTATTTCTCCGGGAAGACTTTAGCAATGTTTCTCGTTCGACGACATGTAGGGTGTTTATTGATTTTTCCCTGGTCTGATGGCCGGGCAAAGATCAAGCCTGGAGTTACTCAATCATCTGCTTGGGACAGCATAAGACTGTCTCCTGCGGGCGGTCTACTTCTACTTCGTAAGCTACTTTCGTCCGAGAACGTTTACCGGGTACAGCCTAGTAGAGGAACAACAAACAGCTCCTAAGCAATGTTCTTTGCCGTTTTTCTTCTACGACTGCTCCGTCCAAAACATCGTTTGGACTACAGCTTTTGTTTGATCTTAATGTTTATGCTGTATGATAATTTCATTTGAGGACTTATGTGAAGTTTAGACCTCAAATTGGAGGGTGAGTCAAGATTGAACATTGTTCTTTTCATGGGTTTTTATTGGAAATCACCGGTTGTCTTCTTTAGAAGCTTTTGATTGGTCAATTCAATTTATGAAATTTAATGACCTTAGTTTATCTGCCGGCGAGAGACATAAAAATGTAATTGCTCTCATCGGGGAATTTTAAATTTTATGAAGATCTTCCTAGTTTACGTTTTGGAAGTATCTTTGTGTTGACATCGGGGATGATGCTACCGGGCGGAGTTACGCCCAGGATTAACGTTTTTCAACGTGTACATCATCTCCTCTGCGTTTTAATCTCGGCTGACTTCTTCAGCTGTTTTGCCCATAACAGCTTCGCGAACTACGGCTGTTCGTTCGTACTCCACTGTGACTTTTCGAGTTTCAGATTTACAGTTTCGGATTCAACTTCTGTTGTTTTTCCTTCTTCATCGTTCTTGTACGCCATTACGTCGTTTCTGTTCACCTAAACGACGTTTCTCGTACATCACAACGCCGTTCGCATTCTCCGCAACGCCATTCTCGTTTGCATAACGCCGTTCTGTTACACCTCAACCACGTTCCAATTCGCCGTCACGTCGTTTCTCAGACACCTGTACGTCGTTCTTGTTCGCCTGTTCGTCGTTCACGTACGCCTCAACATCGTTCTCGTATGTTAGCACGTCGGCCTTTATGTCTGTTCGTCGTTTCTCGTACACCTCAACGCCGTTTTTCTCGTACGCCGGCTCGTCGTTCCCGTACTTCTGTTCGACGTTCCCGGACGCCTTTACGCCGTTCACCACATCGTTCTTTTATACCTCCTTATCAGGGTCGTCAAGTTCGACATCCCCGGTCTCCATTTCTAGATCTTTCTCTTGATCGTCATCGAGTCTTCGACGTTTGTTCGCCTGCACGTTCGGCGTTTTCCTACGATTCACCATCGTCGGTCGTCGGTTTGAGTGGCAAGTTTTCCCGTTCGGAGTCAACATCGCCCCTTGTATCACTTCTCCAGTCATGGCGTTTTGTTCTCCATTCTCGGCGCTTTCACCTCGAGATTTTCTTAGGTTCGTCATTACTTTGGGGCAGTTTTTCGACACTCTCCATCAAGTGCTTCGTCCCCCGATAGACCGTTGGGCCAGTTTTTAGACGTTGGCGCTATAGTTGTTTTGTCATCAACTCATAGGGCTATTCATTTCTACGCAGGTCCTTACTCATTACGGACGTCTCCTAGGTTCGGCCACTGCAGTACCATCTGTCTTATCTTCAGACGTCATCCCTCAATCCATTAGTGCCGGTATTGACATCTCTACATCCACTTTTGATTTGGTGGCAGTCCCGCCTCAACGTCATGCGGGGAGTTCCCTTCCGATTTCCTTCTCCGGATCACCATCTCTACACCGATGCTTCCGAGACCGGTTGGGGGGGCCCATCTGGACGGACTGGAGGTGTCCGGCAGTTTGGTCTAGGCTGGATGCCAGACTTCACATCAACCTTCTGGAGATGAAGCAGTCATCCTAGCAGTTCAGCATTGGAGTTGGCGTCTCGTGTATTCGTCCCTTCTCTTCGCTACGGACAACTCTACTGTCAGTGCCCACATCAATCAGATGGGTACCACCCGATCTTTCTCAACGTTTCGTCTGGTGTGGGATCTTTACGACTGGGCTCTCATTCATCACTGTCATCTCAATGCTCGCCATGTTCCGGGTTGGCTCTTTGTCTTTGCGGACCATTTTTCTCGTCCCGACACCGTGCTTCAGACCGAATGGTAACTTCATCTGGAGGTCTTCTGCCAGATCTGCAGCATCTGGGAGACCCCCTTGATCGTCCTGTTTGCGACGAGGAACTATGCGCAGCTCGCCCTCTTCGTCAGTCCAATTCTGGACCCCCAAGCTTTCGCCATAGACGTCCTTTCAATCTACTGGGACAACTTCCTGGCTTATGCCTACCCGCCCATGGCCCTGATTCAGGAAGTTCTTCAAAGTTTACTCAGCACGACTGCGTCATTCTGCTCGTGGTTCCGTGGTGGCCTCGTCGTCAGTGGTTTCCGGTACTGGTTCTGCTTCTCACCGCTCCGCCACATCGTCTTCCTGTTTGGCCCAACCTGTTGCGTCAACCTCTCGGGATAATACATCACAACCGCGGTGGCTCAACTTACACGTCTGTAGACTATCCAGAGTGCACTTACAGTCCAAGGATTTTCAGCAGAAGTTGCACAGACGATGGTTTCAGCCAATCGATCTTCCACATCGCATCTCTATCAATCGAAATGGGCCCATTTCGTCTCCTGGTGCCGAGAACGTGATTCCGATCCCGACGCTGCCTCTCCTTCCTTAGTAGCTGACTTCCTCCTTCACCTACATCGTGATAAGAAGTTTCAAATCAGCACCATTGAGGGGTACCGGTCTGCTTTGGCTAGGATTTTACGTCTTTCGACCGGCATCGACATTAGTCTGAACGACAATATCTCTGCTCTCCTACATGCTTTCGCCTTACAGTCTCGCCGTACTCGCCAGCTGTTACCGAAGTGGGATATTGGTGTGGTTCTTAGTGCCCTGCTTCGTCCGCCCTTCGAACCTTTACAGTCCGCCTCTATTAAAGCTGTTTCCTACAAGACTGCTTTCCTGGCGGCTTTCGCTTTGGCGTCTAGAGTTTCCGAGCTTCACGCTCTGGAAAGGTCGTCTTTGACCTGGACGGCAAATTGGTCTCGCATTTCCTTTCGTCCCGTCCCTGAGTTCATCGCCAAGAATGAGGCTGTGCGCCAAGGTCCTTGTGCTCAACGTTTGTACTCCATCCCTGCTTTATCAGACTTTGTTCGTGACCTTGAGGACGACATCCTGTTATGCCCTGTACGAGCCATACGTCACTATCTCACTCGTACCGACCCTGGTCGGGGTTTCTCGTCGTCTGTTATTCCTGTCTCTTCAGCCAACTGCAGTGCGTGACATCACCAAGAATACTATTGCTTCTTGGTTGAAGAAGACCATTAAGTGGACATATCAACTTGCCATTGACGCTCCCCCACTTCTGACCTCTGCTTCTTCCCATGAAATTCGTGCCATCGCTACATCATGGCCTTTATGGAAGAACCTATCCCTTCATGACATTGTCCAGTCCTGTGCATGGAGTGCCAATTCAACTTTTACCGATTTCTATCTGAGAGATATGTCAGTACAATCAGATAGAGTGACCACGCTTGGGCCGCTGGTGGCTGCCCAGCACGTGGTCCAGTAACTTCCAAAAAAGAGGGGGGGGGTATCTTCGTTCAGCGCAGCAAGTCAGTCAATCAGCCAGCTTGCTGCATCATCACATCTAATCAGCCATTTCATATGTCCACCATATTACATGATCACCTCAATAGGTCAGTCAGTCAGCCAACTTACAAGACCCGACTCATCGGTGAGTATGGTTTAGGCATGGTTTTTCTTAGTTATTACTGGTTTTACTCTATTAACACCCACTGCGTCTCCACGACCTGGGTTTTCCTTCTATTGAGTATTGTGTACCACATTTACAATCAGGTTTTTGATTTTAATCCACGAGTACCCTCAGCGTCTTCGACCCGGGTTCTCTCTGGGTGAGTATTTAGTGTGCTGTAAGCCAAACAGTCAGCCAACTTACGGCATCATCACAGCTAATCACATGTCCACCTTATTACATGATCACCTCAACAGGTCAGCCTGTTGCCAACTCACAAGACATCTTTCAAGACCTGACACAATGGTGAGTATTGGTTTTTAGGTATACTTTGTGTCAGTTTCAGGTTTAAAGTACAGAGAGTTTGGTGCATGAGGGCAATTATGACCAACTTACGAGATCATCTCAAGAGAGGCAGCTGCTGTCAACTCACAAGTCATCTTACAAGACCTGACACATTTGTGAGTATTACTTTCAGGTTTACTAGTGTCAGCAACAAGGGACTAAAGTACAGAGAGTTGACGTAAGACGGCTTGTGGACTTAAAGAGTGGTATAAGATGGGCACCTTGTATACGATGTTGCCGGGGTGTACATGACCGCTTCTATTCGTTATACACTGATTACCACTTGAATACTCACAGCGCCACCGGCCCGAGTTCCTTCGTGGGGGTAAAATTGTGCACCACATCCACGATCACGGTTTGCTTGGACGAGTAATTAGTGGCCACATTCATCTATCTGTTATGATTACTCCATGACTAGCCACAGCGTCACCGACCAGGGTCCCTCTTGTCGAGTACTAGTGTGCCATGCCCGTGATCATCTCAGCAGTTACATGTACTCTGCCTGCTATTGGAACTACAACAAGGCCGAGGTTCCCACCTCCATATGTTGGTAGTGAGCCATAGCAATAGCAGTTGAAGATTTGAGACATAAATATTAAACATTTATAAACAATGTTAGTATTTATTATCAAATCAAACCTGCTATTGCTTTGATTACCCTCCCATCCTGCCCCTCACTCCACGGCCTTGCACACCACACGTCTCGGGCTATAAGAGTGAGAAAGGGGGAAATTCAGGAGAGTGCAGGGGCTTAAGTAACCTAGCTGAGCTGGCTGAGCTCTCTAAGGGGAGACAACTTTTAGTTTTAATTATTTGCAAAGGATACTCCTAAGGGAGATAAGGCCATAGCAATAGCAGGTTTGATTTGATAATAAATACTAACATTGTTTATAAATGTTTAATATTTACATGAAAACTGTTTGTGTTTACGCCTATCAGGAGTCTGAATTACATAATTAAGGTCACTGAATTTCTTTTCAATGACATAAGGACCATAATATCTAACCTTAAGTGGATTGCCAGAAATTAGCAGAAAAGCCAGTACCTTCTCACCAGGTTTGAAACTTCGTTTAAGGGCATGTTTATCATAGGTTATTTTCATACATTTTTGTGCTGACTTTAAATTTGACATGACCAAATCACATGCTTTAGTCAACCTGATGCGAAAGTCCGACACATATTGTAAGAGACTACATGAGTCAAGATCACTGTCTAGGAACTTTTCCTTTAGCAGTTTAAGTGGTTCTCTAACTGTATGACCAAAGACTAATTCAAATGGACTGAAGCCTAAAGACTCTTGAACAGACTCTTAACAGCAAACAATAACAAATGTATGCCTTCATCCCAGTCTTTCTCAGTGTCAAAACAATAAGTCCTAATCATGTTCTTTAATGTCTGGTGAAATCTTTCTAGTGCGCCTTGGCTTTCTGGGTGGTATGCAGATGATCTGTACTGCTATATTCCCAATTCATGCATGACTTGTTGAAAAATTCCTGACATGAAATTAGATCCCTGATCAGACTGAACGGACTGGGGTAGGCCAACAAGTGTGAAAAACTTAACTAAGGCCTTAACAATAGTTTTTGCCTTAATATTCCGTAAAGGAATAGCCTCAGGGAACCTGGTTGAAGCACACATGATTGTTAACATGTATTGATTGCCTGACTTTGTTTTTGGTAATGGACCAACACAATCTATAATCACCCTACTAAAGGCTTCCCCAAATGAGGGATTGGTTGTAGAGGGGCCTTTGGTATGGTTTGGTTTGGTTTTCCTACCATTTGACATGTGTGGCATGACCTACAAAATTCCGTAACATCTTTCTTTAAATTTGGCCAATAGAAATGATTTAGAATTTTGTAATATGTTTTGTTAACACCTAAATGGCCTGAAAGAGGTGTTTCATGGGCTAGTCTGAGGATATCTGAACGATATGAATTTGGTACTACAATCTGATACTTAACTGCCCACTCATCATCAGGTGACACATCTGGCGGTCGCCATTTGCGCATAAGAACACCATTCTTACAAAAGTAACACACAGGCTCTTGAGTTACATCACACTCATCTACTACCCTGTCAAACAACTTGGAAATGTCCTTGTCACTATGCTGTTCTTTAACCAGCTGTGATTTTGAAATTTTGTCATTAGAACATTCCAATTTGCTATCAAAATGTGGCTTATCAGCCTCATCATTTAAACACACAAAGGTGTCGGCCAAACAAACGTCATCGATGACGTCATCTTTAAGAGACTTTTCAGACTCCTCAACCAATTTACTCATGGCTCTAGTAACTGCACAAGCAGGATACAAACTTTGAATTTCGTCTTCAACTGGATCATGGATCTGATCCAAACAAGGCTTGTCAGTTACAATCGGGTTAACCCCGACCTTATCTCCCGCAAGATCATTTCCAAGAAGTAATTGAACACCCTCAAATGGTAAACTACCTTTAATACCCACCGTAACAGGCACAGAAATCAAGTCGGAAGACAGATGAACGTTATGGAGCGGAACGGGTGTATAATTTACAGAATCTACTCCTTTAATCAGGATATTGCTGCCTACAGATGAAGAGTCAGAAAACGGCAAAGTATCTGCCAACAAAAGAGACTGGGACGCGCCCGTGTCTCGCAAAATCTTCACAGGAGTAGCATTAGACAAATCACTTGAAAGTGACACAAAACCATTGTGGATAAATGGTTCAAAAATCTCCATAACAGGATTTGAAAAACTGTCAACCTTATCCTTGATAGAACTAATAGGAACAGTGTCCTTGGCCATCTTAACGTCATATACATCATGAACGTCACTAACCTGCTTGAATACAGATCTTGAAGTGAGGAAACCACTAGGCTTTTGAAAGGCTTGATCTTGTCTTCTTTTCAATTTAAAACAATTCGCCATCAAATGGCCGTCCTTTTTACAGTAGCTGCAAACGGGAGACTAATTTTGAGTGTTAAAAGTGGGTGACTGAGACTTTGAGTTTGACCTTTGACCTTTGTAACTGGGGTTAAAAGTTTTAGGCCTTGAGAAAGAATTGGATTTGTTACCCGAGACGTTAGACTGGAATGAACTTGGCTTAACAGCATTAACCTTTTCAATGTTGATGACGTGCAGTGCACATCACTGCTTTCTCTCCTCATGGTGTTCATGACGTGCAGCGTACGTCCAAGTTCGCAGTCATTCTGTGACAGTGACGTTGCGTCGGCGGGCGTAATTCTGTGCATTGAGAGACACGCTGATCAAACGAGAAGGTAATTCCGTTGTTACCGGCACATCCGCAAATGGCATTTCCTATTATTTTGACATCAAAGCATGGACGACACGTCTAAGTGTAAAGTATTCTTGTAAAGGCCGCGACATGGCAGGAGAACCCAGGTTAAACAGTGAAAGGGTTAACAAATGATAATTTGTGTGTCAGAGCGTATTCATCAGCAAATCGGGCTGCTTCGTCTAAAGTGTTGGCATTCTTTTCATCAAGAAATGTTCTAATATCACCATGGATACACCTTTTAAATTCCTCTACCAGCATAAGCTGTCTAAGGCTTTCAAATTGGTTGTCAATTTTAACCGAGGCACACCACCTATCAAATAACTGTTCTTTTGAACGAGCAAATTCTACATGAGTCTGAGAGTTTTCTTTTTCACAACTACGAAACTTTTGTCTATAGGCTTCAGGAACTAATTCATAACCTTTAAGGATTAAATCCTTCACTGTATCATAATTTGATGCTTGCTCTACCGTCAATTGAGTGTAAATGTCCCTTGCCTTTCCGATCAAAACACTTTGAAGAAGTAAACTCCAATTTTCGTTTGGCCAGTTTAAATTTTCAGCAATTTTCTCAAAATGCAGAAAATATTTATCAACTTCTTTTTCCTGAAATGGTGGGACGAGACGTATTTGTCGAGCTGCATCAAATTTTGATTGTGATTGTACAGGTGCATCTGCTGGAGGACTTGTTCGCGACTGTAATTCCAAATGTTTCATTTCTAACTGAAACTGTCTTTCTTCCTTTTCTCTTTCTGTCTCTCTCTCTCTCTCTCTCTAATGCTCTTTCTTTCTCTCTTTCCTCTAATTCTAACTTTTCTCTCTCTAATTCTAATTTCTTTAATTCCAGCTGATTTTGCAATTCTAATTTCTTTATTTCCAAATAATCAGCTGTTTCCTCAGTTAAATCAAAATCACTTTCATCCCAAATTTGTTTGCTAACAAAATGTTTAATAATGAGTTTCTTAATTTCTTGCTTCCTCAAAGATGTTTTAACTTTAATTTGTAGGAATTTACACTGCGCGAAGAAATCCTCTTTGCGTAGTTCGTTAACTTCCTCCTGACTAGGCTCTAAGGCAAACTGTGCTGGGTCAAATGACATGCTGATAGCGTACTCCCTGACTTCACAAATTTAGTCAATGTTGTATCAATTTAGAACTATGTGGCAAAACTGCCAGCTGATCAATAATGTAAACAAACCTCGCGGACGAGCCCCCAATTTCTGTTACAACAAAACGAAACAGAAAGATTTGTGAAGTCAAGAATTTAACAATCAAATATTTATTTACTATATTAAAATCATATACAATTTAAGTAAGGTTAATACAACAAATAAATGTGTAAAATATAGTCTTACTGTTCAATGCTGTACCGGTGTGCACTTTACAGTCCTTGTTGACGCGCAAAAATCGCTCTTCTGTATAATGGTAAGCCAACACTGCTCAGTTGTTCACAATCCCAGTAAGTGTCCAATATCCGACGGTTCAATAGCGTAAACGTTAATACACAGGAGTAGATAATCCAGCAGTCCGTAATTACAAGCAAAGGTAACACAGTATAACACACACATAAGAAAAGAGCTTGAATCCCATCCTGAATAACTGAGTGACTATGAGGCATTCCAGATCATTCTACAAACCAAGAAGCTTCTAGAATACACAGCACTGTCGCATCAACTGACCTAGATACAATTCACAATAGCCTTCGAGAAAGCTCCAGATGGCTGACCCACATAACAGTACGTAAACAAGCTTACGCTAGCCGTATTATTCGAGAAAAATCCACAATGTCTATCACAACGTTTGGGTCCAATTCCTTTTCACACCCGGAAACCACATGGGTAGGGCCCTATTCCTTTTCACACCTGGGAACCTCACAGGTGCCCCAGTCAGTCGCCTCTTATGACAAGCTCTCTGGAGGGCTGGGATGAGTGAGTGAACATGATTTAACGTCGCTTTCAACCTTATTTCAGTCTCTGGGGGGCTGGGGTGAGTGAGTGAATATGATTTAATGTCGCTTTCAACTATGTAACATGTACGAGCAGGACCAGTCGTAGTGTTTAGAAGAAAACGAATCAATAACCGGGATTGCCCACTGGCATTCTGGCCGTCACCGTCGTTAACCCCTTCACTAGTAGAGATCCGGGGCTCGAAGAGATGATCACAACCCTACAAGGATGACTGACGCTGATGTAAAGGTCTATTATGGTATATTCTGCACAAATAGTATACGCGATTACAGATAATAGCGTAGAACCGCGTGGCTTAGACAGAATGTCTAAGGAGATGTAACGTTATGCAGTCGAATAATATTTACATATATACATACTTTAAATAGGTATGGGCACGCGATAAGGGCGGCCTGGTTGCTGGCCCTTCTCTTCAAGATATAAGGGCGGCCTGGCTGCTGGCCCTTCACCTCTCCCGTCATACGTAATCAAGGGCGGCCTGGTTGCTAGCCCTTTCCCCACACGCTAACTGTATTTGCGACCCTCTGCGACCCGGTCGCAAGCCTCTGCGACCTTCTGCGACCCGGTCGCAACCCGTCTGCGACCTTCTGCGACCCGGTCGCAAGTCGTCTTCTTCCGTCGTTGGAACGTTACGGCTGTAACGCTCTCTCAATATACGACACCCAGTCGTTGGAGCCTCTCCACGGATGTGGCAGCCCGTCGTCTTCTTCACCCCAAGTCGTCGGAACGTTACGGCTGTAACGCTCTCCCAATATATACCCCCAGTCGTTTTCTTCACCCCCAGTCGTCGGAGCCCCAGTCGTCGGAGCCTGACCCTAACTTGTCAGCTCACCAGTTTGCTTCCCGCACAGGTAGGTATAGCACGGCGTCTCAACCCTCACGGCTGCTGCGACCCATCTATAGACACGACCCGTGGCTACACAACTTCACGACGACCCTCCAGGTAAGAAACACGCACAGCTCGCCCTCCGTGGCCGTCAGGACAACTACTTGGGTATATATTGTGTTATCATTTCATCTGGTACCGATGTAGCATCACTACTGTCTGTGAACTGTCGATGGCGACTCTCTGCGACCCGGTTGCAAGCCTCTGCGACCCGGTCGCAATCTGTCTGCGACCCGGTCGCAGGTCTGTCAGATTTCACGGTTTATCGACGTTTCTCGGGAGAAGAAGCCCGTCTGTGCTGTGCCCTGTCTTTTCTGTACTGTCTGTAATCTTTGTGGTCTCTTTCGCACCCGTACGGCGTCTATGTGACCTTCTGCGACCCGGTCGCAGGGCTCTCCGATTCCACGATTTATCGACGTTTCTCGGGAGAAGAAGCCCGTCTGTACTGTGCCTTGTCTTTTCTGTACTGCGTGTAATATCTGTGGGCTCTTTCACACCCGTACAGCGTCTAAGCGACCGTCTGCGACCTTTCTGCGACCTTCTGCGACCCGGTCGCAGACCTAACGGGCTGCACGATATGTCGTCGAATAACGGTAGGAGAGATTGGCTCTATTATCTCTGTATTTATAGTACATTTGCATATAATCGGAGGATGGAGGGAGTCCCTTATTACGGTCATATACCGCTTCACGACCGATGACACCGACACATAAATAATACTGACCACGTCCCAGTGCCCGGGCTGGTCAGCAAAACAGTGCCGATATCATACAATCTACTGGTATTGACCTATATCCTTATTCTATACTGACGTCTGATCATGTTTACCGGAATGTGCTACGCGGTAATACATGTCATGTTACAGTATTATAGAATACCCCCAGACTACAATAAACACGCCAGTCGGTCTTCCCACTCTGTCGTGTTCCCTATACTATGGTACAACACACAAACACGGTTCTACACTGAAAATGCAAGCCGGCAAATTCGCATTGGATTGACGTGTTTTCACAGGTTGCACTAGCTACAGGATCTACAATCTTTTAGACTCCCAGTCCAAAACAATTACATTTGCGACCCGGTCGCAAAGTGCGCCAAAACCACACAATTCAGGCTGTACCTGGCGTGCTTTCTCGAGATCTGTCTTTTCGGTCTGCTCACGCTTGAAATGTCTGCACCTGTATATATAGTGTGTGCACTCTCCGCACCCGAAAAGTCCCCACAGGAAGTTTCCTCGCGAACGGAGACGTTTCGCCTGCAACGAAAGGTCGTCTCTCACAGCAAAATTACAGTTCATAGTCCATAAACTAGAATGGCATCCCAATCTAGAACCTGTAGAGAATATTCCACGTAAATGGCCACTCCTATCTTGCTCTGGTAAGCGGGAAATACGGGGGACTCCATTTCCGTACACTGCCTTGTTCCTCGCTGACGATACATGTCAAGGTCAACCCTCCATATTCAAACTGTTCTCTACACAAACGGGTAACCGTTACACTGCCCCCGCCTTTCCAAATCATGACGTCCTCGTCATGGTCGTTCCTGTTCCACAGTCCAGGGTAGTTCTACAGTTCCAGTTGTACAGTTCGAATCAATCTAAACAAAACTCCTCGTCAATTACTGGCCATCAGGGCCGGCGAAATTACAAGGTGGCCGCTCTCCGGCGGTCTGGCCGGACCACCACGACATTAGGTCCAGTAGGTTTCCCTCTAGGTCCGTCGCGGGCGGGCGTACTGTAGGGGTTCCGGCCGCTGTCCTCGCGACCCCCCTTCCCGCTCTGGTACCTGGAGGGGTACACAGAATTACATGGGCGGCTAGCAGAGCCGCCCCACGACATTGGGTCCACTGGGCTGCACGCTCGGTTGGAGGGGTCGGGCTTCCCCCTTTTACGGTACACGGGCTGGGACGTCAGCACGTAGTCGTGCAACCTGCGAGGCCTGACCACTCGCCGACCGCTGGTCGTCGTCGCCTGTGTGGGGGCTGCCTCACCGTCGGCCAGTTCCTCGGGCGCGTCCTCCAACTCGCTATCCGGCGTCCCCCGCGGTTCTAACTCAAATTCGGCCTGCCAGGCCGGCTGTCGAATGCCGCGTCCACTCCGGCTCGTCTGGGGCTGGCCTATGGATGGCTGCACGGCGACCGGGTGTGTCAGGGCGTACGGTCCCTCGGGGGCCGGCTCTACCCCCTGCTGGTCGCCGCCGTCGTCGTCACAGCCGCTTCCTGACGTTGCATCATCTTCCGTGGATAGCACGGTTTGACCCGGTCGACGTGCACGACCTGTCGCCTCCCGTCGTCGCTCCGGATCCGGTAGGTAACGTCCGACAACGCCGCCTCCACCACAAATGGTCCCAGCCACCGGTCTCGAAGCTTCCGAATCTGCCCTGGCCGAGTCACTACGGTGTGCAGATAGACCTGGTTCCCGGGGACGAATCTTTGGGCCTTGGCCTTCAGGTTGTACAGACGCTTCTGCCGTCTCAGGGCCTTCCCACTATTTTCCCTCGCATCCTCGTGGACGTCGACTAAGTGGTCACGAAGGTCTCCGACCCACGGCACTGGCTCCGTCCTCCCACTTGGGGGAGCCCCGACTGTCAGGTGAGCTGGTAGAGTCACCTCCCGGCCAAACGTCATCATATTCGGCGTATACCCCGTTGTCTCGTGTGCGGCTGCACGGTACGCCATCAGCGTCAGTGGAATATATACATCCCAATCGTCGGGGTGGCGGGCGGCACTAGCATGAAGCATCTGACCCAGGGTCCTGTTGAACCTTTCAACTTGCGCCGTTAGACTGCGGATGGTACGCCGTCGTCCGCGTCTTCTTCATGCCGAGGATCCGACACATCCCCTCGAACACTTTGCTCTCAAAGTTCCGCCCCTGGTCCGAGTGTATCAGGGAGGGGACACCGAACCGGCTGACGTACAAGTCAATCACAGCCTGGGCCACCGTCTCCGCTTCTTGGTCCGGAAGCGCGGCAGCCTCCACCCACTTCGTGAAATAGTCACAGATGACCACAATATGCAGATTTCCTCTCGTCGTCAGGGAAAGAGGGCCCATCAGGTCCACGGCGTTACGTTCTCCGGGGCATCCCGTCTTCCCGCGGTGCTGTCCTCGGGGTTTCTTCCCGGCCTGCTTCCTCCGGCTGCACGTGTCGCACGTCACGCTGCAGGCCACCCCAGGTGTACGCTTGTCGCACCTTCTTCAAGGTCTTGAACACACCGAGGTGTCCTCCAGTCGGGCTGTCATGACATTCCTTGAGTATGCTCTTGTGAAGGGCCCTCGGGACCACCAGTAACTTAGCCTTCTCCCGGCCTCGCACGCCATACCAACGTCTCACCAGGAGGTCTCCTTCGAGGGCCAAGGCGTCGTAGGCTCCCCACAGCGCTTTCGTCACCCCACTGTGTTGACAGACTAGGTCCCACCGAGGTCTGGTACCAGCCTTTACCCACTCAATCACCGGAAGTAGCTCGGGGTATGCAGCCTGGGCCGCTGCAAAGTCCTCATTGGGTGGAGATATGGTCACAGCCCTGGCAGCCGCAGTCTCTCCGTCTTCGGTCCCGGAGGAACGACCACACTGCTTACACGGACGTCTGCTCAGCGCGTCAGCATTCTGATGCTTGCGTCCAGGTCGGTGGACAATGTCAAATTGATATGTCGACAGAGCCTGAATCCATCTTGCGAGTTGACCTTCCGGCTCTTTGAATCTCATGAGCCACCTCAAGGACCCGCGGTCGGTGCGCAGTAGAAACTGCTTCCCGTAGAGGTAATGCCGGAACGACTTAACGAAGTGGACCACCGCCAGGAGTTCGCGCCTGGTCACGCAATATGCCTTCTCAGCCTTGGTGAGTACCCTGCTGCCATAGGCCACCACTCTCTCCTGTCCGTCGACCTCTTGAGACAAAGCGGCTCCGATGCCCCAACCGCTGGCATCCGTGTCCAGGATAAACGGTTTAGACATGTCAGGCATCGTCAGGATGGGCGCCGCTATCATCTTCTCCTTCAGGGTCTCAAATGCGATCTGACAATCGTCGGTCCACACAAAGCTCTTCTCCTTCTGAGTAAGTTGATTGCAGGGGCGCTGCCACGGTCGCAAAGTCTTTGACGAACCTCCGATAATAGCTACATAATCCGAGGAAACTCCGCACCTCGGTCTGGGAGACTGGGGTGGGCCAGTCTCTCACAGCCTGGACTTTCTCCGGCTCCGTCTCGATACCAGCGCCGGACACGACGTGTCCCAGGTAGGTGACTTTTCGGGCGCCAATGACACACTTGGACGGTTTCAACTTAAGGCCGTGAAGTTGTAGTCTCTGGAACAGCACCTCCAAGTTGGCAAGCATCTCAGTAAACGTCTTCCCGAACACGATGATGTCGTCGAGGTAAATGAGGCAAGTCTGGTAGTGCAGACCGGCCAATACCGCTTCCATCAGGCGTTCGAAGGTTCCCGGGGCGTTGCACAGCCCGAACGGCATAACGCGGAACTGGTAAAGGCCTCTCCGTGTAGCAAACGCTGACTTGCATCGATCCTCAGGCGCCAATTCAACTTGCCAGTATCCGGACATCAAGTCGAGGGTAGACCACCACTGTGCCCCGTTCAGTGCGTCAAGACTGTCATCGATCCTCGGCAGAGGATATGCGTCTTTCTCTGTGACGTCATTCAGGGCCCGATAATCAACGCAGAATCGAGATTTACCGTCCTTCTTCTTCACCAGGACGACAGGGGCCGACCACGGTCCCTCGGAGGGCTCTACCACACCTCGTCGTAACATCTCGTCAACCTGCTTGTCAATCTCCCATCGGGCATGAAGGGGCGGTCTTCTAGGTGGAATACGAATCGGGGGTGCACTCCCCGTCTTTATCTGATGCTGCACCCTGGTCGTACGCCCAAGGTCATCGTCATCGGCAGCAAACAAACCAACCTGTCGACTCGGCATTTGCTCAACGTCCCTCAGCTGGGCTGCACTCAGGCCGTCCTTAGACTTCTCCAACAGAGGCTGCATATATGCCGGTAGGGTCGTCGTCCGCGCCTTCGGCCTCGTAGGCTCTTCCGGAACATCACCTAGTGTGGACATACTGCCACAGAAGGTACCAGCGTGAATGACTGTTGACTCATCGGAAGCGTTCAGCATACGAATAGGCACACTACCATCAGATGCAACTCGAGAAAGTGTTCTCGCCAGGACTAGGCCGGTTTTCTCGCTAAATGCGAGCTCCCCCTCTACTAGTCCAATTTCTCCCGGTGGGGCATCTTCCACCCTGGTCGGGGCAAGCATCTGGGTTCTAGGCGGTATGGTGATGGTCTCAGCCAGGGCCAAACGATAACAATCGAAACTTCCTACGACCTCGCATTGCAGGTACTTGCCCCCCAGCTTCAATCGATGGCCTCTTGCGTCAAGTATACAGCCGTGGCGATACAGGAAGTCGTCTCCCAAGATGGCGTCGATGGACAAATCTCCCACAACCAGCATGTGCTTCCACACCGTCTCTCGGATCGATATCCTGAAGTCTCCTTCTCCGAGTAAAGGCATATGGGAACCGTCAGCTACCTTGATGGACTGGTACCGGGAGTCTCGAAGGACTGGTCAAGCTGTTCCCATATCCGGCGGCTGATCAAGGAGATAGAGGTTCCGGAGTCCACACAGCACATCACCTTCACCGGCCCGATAGACGCGGGTAGGTATATCCCTGCTTCTCCCTGGTTATGAAGCGCAGGCTTGGGTCCCTGGGGCTTCGGTGGGTTCCCGGACCCGGACGGTCGTCTCGGGGGCGGAGAGGGTGAACGTCTAGGGCACGCCGCCCTAGAATGGCCGTCTTCTCCGCACCTCCAACATCCCCGTCGTGGTTGTCGTCCCGCCCTCTGCCCCCGCCTTGAACTTGAGCGTCCCCGTCCCGGAAAGCGCCTCTTATATTCTTCCATCAGGGTAGCAATCTCTGCTCGCAGTCGGGCCTGTGCGTCCTCATCATCCTCAGGAACGTCAGCCGGTATGTCTTCTCCTGCAGCGGCTCTTGCCGTGGGATCGGGACGTCGACGCTGGGCGTCCCTGAAGGCCTCTACCTCCACTGCGGCATGGACAGCCTCTAGGGACTTCGGGAGGCACTGCCACACCTTAAACCGTAGGTCTTCTCCAATTCCCTCAAAGAATTGATCACGGACCAGGGTGTCTTGGACCTCATCAACGGCGTCGGGGTAGGCCATCTGGCTGAGTCTCACCAGACCTTGGCCCAGTTCGGGTAGACCTTCTCCCCTCTGGCGTCGCCTTGACGTCAGCTTGGACTTATACAACTCTGTTTGGTTAGGCGGTGCGAAGCGTCTCTCCAAGGCATCACGTAGGCAGATGAAATTTGCCTCCCCTGGTTTCATCTTCAGACTGGAGAGAACCTGTTGTGCTGGCCCCCGCAGGGAGACGGCCAAGTGCTCTCCCTTCTCTTCCGGCGTCCACCAGTTCAAGGCTGCGCAATGCTCAAAATGTACCAGGTGATCTCTCCAGGGCATACCCCCATCATATGTCGAAGCCTTAACCCACATCTTACGGGAAGGGGGCATGGTCGTAACTGTGGCCGTCCCACTAGTGTCAGCCGCTGAAAGGCGCACTTCTGCGCGGGAAGTAAACGTGGTTGCCTCTTCCCCCGTTGTCTCAGCCACGGCGGTGGCGGGATGTCCCCTCTCCTCGGCCGCTGAATGCCGCCCTTCTGCGACCCGGTCGCGACCTTCTGCGACCCTGTCGCAAGCCCCTGCGACCCGGTCGCGACCCTCTTCAAATCGTCTGTCCCTGTATAGGCTGGTCCATGGAGGTTCTGGTAGTACTCTCCCCTTCTATCCCAGGTCTGGAGGGGTATTCTGGGGACCCTGCCATCGTCTGATTGAACGTCGCCTGCATGGTATGCATCTGTGCCTGTAAGCTTTGGAGGCCCTCCAATAGCACTCGATTGGTCAACGAGGCCTCGGTCTCGACGATGGCGGGCGTTGACAGCTCGGACGGTGCTGCCACCGGCCCCACGTATTCTGTCGTCACCAAAGTCGCAGAAACAGGTGACCCCATCCGCGATCGCCCTCTCCCCTGTAGGGTAGCTCGTAGACCCGCTATATCCGGACGTCTCGGTGTTGTCGCTGGAGAACTCATGGTTAATGGCGGTGTCGGCACGTCGTTGTCGGTCATCTCTAGTAGTCCGTTGTTCCCTTCTGTTGTAGATCAGGCCAGATCCCACCGCTGCCACCAGTTTTCTACGTGTAACGTGTACGAGCAGGACCAGTCGTGGTGTTTACGTGAAAACGAATCAATAACCGGGATTGCCCACTGACATTCTGGCCGTCACCGTAGTTAACCCCTTCACTAGTAGAGATCCGGGGATCGAAGAGATGATCACAACCCTACAAGGATGACTGACGCTGATGTAAAGGTCTATTATGGTATATTCTGCACAAATAGTATACGCGATTACAGATAATAGCGTAGAACCGCGTGGCTTATACAGAATGTCTAAGGAGATGTAACGTTATGCAGTAGAATAATATTTACATATATGTACAGACACTAGGAGAGTATGCAAATAAACTTGATGTTATATACAAATAATATAAGAGAGTGTGTGCATATAATTTTACAGTTACAGTTATGCTTTAAATATGTATGGGCGGCCTGGTTGCTGGCCCTTCTCTTTGGGGTATAAGGGCGGCCTGGCTGCTGGCCCTTCACCTCTCCCGTCACACGTAATCAAGGGCGGCCTGGTTGCTAGCCCTTTCCCCACCCGATAACTGTATTTGCGACCCGGTCGCAAGCCTCTGCGACCCGGTCGCAACCCGTCTGCGACCTTCTGCGACCCGGTCGTAAATCGTCTTCTTCCGTCGTTGGAACGTTACGGCTGTAACGCTCTCTCAATATACGACACCCAGTCGTTGGAGCCTCTCCACGGATGTGGCAGCCCGTCGTCTTCTTCACCCCAAGTCGTCGGACGTTACGGCTGTAACGCTCTCCCAATATATACCCCCAGTCGTTGGAGCCTCTCCACGGGTGTGGCAGCCCGTCGTCTTCTTCACCCCCAGTCGTCGGAGCCTGACCCTAACTTGTCAGCTTACCAGTTTGCTTCCCGCACAGGTAGGTATAGCACGGCGTCTCAACCCTCACGGCTGCTGCGACCCGTCTATAGACACGACCCGTGGCTACACAACTTCACGACGGCCCTCCAGGTAAGAAACACGCACAGCTCGCCCTCCGTGGCCGTCAGGACAACCACTTGGGTATATATTGTGTTATCATTTCATCTGGTACCGATGTAGCATCACTACTGTCTGTAAACTGTCGATGGCGACACTCTGCGACCCGGTCGCAATCCGTCTGCGACCCGGTCGCAGGTCTGTCAAATTTCACGGTTTATCGACGTTTCTCGGGAGAAGAAGCCCGTCTGTGCTGTGCCTTCTCTTTTCTGTATTTTTCTTTTGGTATAGTGACACCAAGCAGCTTGCATGTGTCTTTTGTTATTAAACCAAAAGACACATGCAAGCTGCTTGGTATCACTATAGATAACCAACTTAAATTTGACAAGCATATCTCTGGATTGTGTAAGAAAGCAGCTTCTCAACTTAATGTTTTAAAACGTTTTAGTAAGATTTTAGATACTGAGAGTAAATTATGTATTTTTAAATCATTTATTGTGTCTAATTTCAACTTTTGTCCAGTTGTATGGCATTTTTGTGGCGCATCATCTGTTAAGAAGATGGAAAGTCTGCAATCTAGGGCCCTTCGCTTTGTATATAATGATTTTTCTTCTCCTATAAATACTCTGTTAGAAAGGGCCAATGTATCTTCGCTACATCTTCAACGGATCCGATATATAGCTGCTGAAATGTATAAGGCAGTCCATGGCATGTCACCAATTTATATTCAAGAGCTTTTTAACACACAACAAACAGATAGAAATCTTAGAGGTGGCAGATATATTTTAAGTATGCCAAGGTACAATACCAAGACTTATGGACAGAACTCTCTGTCATTTTACGGTGTCAAAGTCTGGAATGATCTGCCAAAACTTTTTAGAGAGGCTCCCAATTTTAAAGATTTTAAGAAACTGATCAACAAGTGGGAGGGACCTATTTGCAAATGTTCAATGTGCAAGATTTTAACGTGAAACCGTTTTACACATGCTCGTTATATATTGGCTATATTTTAACTCTTGCCCATTTTCTCACCTTTAATACATACTTGTGATATATCTTAATTCTACCAAATTTTTATCTTTCATTGTTATAATACTTGTGTCGATCCAATAGCCTAATGGCTAATGTTAATTGTTCTAATCCATATCGACAATAAAGAAATCTTGTATCTGTATCTGTATTGTCTGTAATCTTTGTGGTCTCTTTCGCACCCGTACGGCGTCTATGCGACCGTCTGCGACCTTCTGCGACCCGGTCGCAGGGCTCTCCGATTCCACGATTTATCGATGTTTCTCGGGAGAAGAAGCCCGTCTGTATTGTGCCTTGTCTTTTCTGTACTGGCTGTAATATCTGTGGCCTCTTTCACACCCGTACAGCGTCTATGCGACCCGGTCGCAGGGCTCTCCGATTCCACGATTTATCGACGTTTCTCGGGAGAAGAAGCCCGTCTGTACTGTGCCTTGTCTTTTCTGTACTGGCTGTAATATCTGTGGCCTCTTTCACACCCGTACAGCGTCTAAGCGACCTTTCTGCGACCCGGTCGCAGACCTAACGGGCTGCACGATATGTCGTCGAATAACGGTAGGAGAGATTGGCTCTATTATCTCTGTATTTATAGTACATTTGCATATAATCGGAGGATGGAGGGAGTCCCTTATTACCGTCATATACCGCTTCACGACCGATGACACCGACACATAAATAATACTGACCACGTCCCAGTGCCCGGGCTGGTCAGCAAAACAGTGCCGATATCATACAATCTACTGGTATTGACCTATATCCTTATTCTATACTGACGTCTGATCATGTTTACCGGAATGTGCTACGCAGTAATACATGTCATGTTACAGTATTATAGAATACCCCCAGACTACAATAAACACGCCAGTCGGTCTTCCCACTCTGTCGTGTTCCCTATACTATAGTACAACACACAAACACGGATCCACACTGAAAATGCAAGCCGGCAAATTCGCATTGGATTGACGTGTTTTCACAGGTTGCACTAGCTACAGGATCTACAATCTTTTAGACTCCCAGGCCAAAACAATTACATTTGCGACCCGGTCGCAAAGTGCGCCAAAACCACACAATTCAGGCTGTACCTGGCGTGCTTTCTCGAGATCTGTCTTTTCGGTCTGCTCACGCTTGAAATGTCCGCACCTGTATATATAGTGTGTGCACTCTCCGCACCCGAAAAGTCCCCACAGGAAGTTTCCTCGCGAACGGAGACGTTTCGCCTGCAATGAAAGATCGTCTCTCACAGCGAAATTACAGTTCATAGTCCATAAACTAGAATGGCATCCCAATCTAGAACCTGTAGAGAATATTCCACGTAAATGGCCACTCCTATCTTGCTCTGGTAAGCGGGAAATACGGGGGACTCCATTTCCGTACACTGCCTTGTTCCTCGCTTGACGATACATGTCAAGGTCGTTCCCCGCATTCCATTTGGGTCACCCTCCGTATTCAAACTGTTCTCTACACAAACGGGTAACCGTTACAATTGCTTCTCATCCACTGTGCGATTTGCCACAACTCCGGTCCCAACTAAACCCAAGCTTCCTGTACAGGAAGCTCTAAGGTTTTGGCTGCTTCAACGCCGTCTCGTATTACAGTACGTACGGCGCATCTTCTGGGAACACCCAGAAGCATGCAATAATAGAACTTCCGGTCGCCGTCCGGTCCCCCAAGTTCTATTCACCGATGTTTCTTTAAGAAAGAAGGACACATCGGATATGCGCATGGTTATAAACCTGCGCAGGCTGAACAAGGACTTCCGGTCGGAAGCACCTCACTTCCGCATGGAGTCCTTCCGGTCTAGCCAGACGACCCTGATTCATCGAGAATGACTAACATCAACATGCTTGTACACATACACTGATTCATCCGAATTACCGGAAGTACTTGAGATTCATGATCGGCGCACGCCGGTTTCAAATCCAGTTCTTCCTTTCAGTTTAGTCATTTTCCTCTTGGGTATTACCAAGGTGTTTCAGCCAGTGATGGCATAACTGTAGAATCGGGACAAAATGTATACATTTTGATCTCGACGATTCCATTTAGGAATATGTACAGCTATCAGCTCCCATACAATCTTTGTATAACGCTTCCTCGAGTTATCTCACACTCAAGGATAAGTCGGAGACAACGCCGTCCCAACAGCGATGCTTCCTTCGCGTGGGCAATGATACCATTTTGGTCCTTCGTCGACCAACGGAAGTTCGCTGGCGCAAGATATGTCACGAAATTTCATCCTTTGTTAGATATTCTTGCCAAACAGTCCTCCAATTTACATCAGAGATCGGTCTCTTGACGTTTACTTAGGACGTCACAAGACGGGTTACAGTTACGACCATTGATTATTTACCAATACATCATTGGTTAGAATATAATTCCTGTCACAGGGGAAGTCAAACATCACCATTCGTGGTGACTGTTATCCTTAATGTAATAGCTGCAGTAGCACTACTTCCGTTTCACGCAACTCTTCGAGTTGTTCACGGAGGTGTTGATGTAAGTGTGGAGGACCTGCCTCGGGTCCAAGTCGATATTCGGTTTTGGAATTCGGAAGAGAGGTTACTATACATCAATGCTCTGCATCATAGTCGTGAAAAACCGAGCTGATCTCACATTGATAACGACCTCAGAGGTTAGTCGGCCCTGATTGTCAAGGACAACAGTCTGGACTTACATAAACAAGATGGATGGATCTCGATCAATCAATTTATTGAAAGAAGTAGAGATTTTATTCCACTTGTGCTGGCAACACGGTCTAGTCAATCGTGCCAGACATTTATCAGGTTATCTGAATGTTTTAGTTGACACATTGTCCAAGATACATCAGATAATACCAACGAAGTGGCAACTTCGCTCAGATATTCTGCTCCAGATCACTTAGATTTGGGTAGCTCCGCAGATACATCTGTTTGCCACTTGCCTCAACCATCAACTCCCACTGTACATGTCCCCAGTACTGGTTACACAAGCAGTAGGAGTTTTGTTCTGTCGCAGGATTGGTCGGGGTTAATAGCGTTCGCGTTTTCGCCTCCGACACTCGTAATACGAAGGATACGCGCGCATCCGTGTGTCGTGTATCTAGTAGTTTCCTGGTGACCATCCCAAAGCTCGTGGTTTCCCGACCTTCTAGAATTAGTGGTCGACGTCTCTAGACGTCTTCCACTATGGGAAAATTACTTCGATAATCGAAGTCAACAATTTTCTTTCACCATCCTCAGTCATTCTAACTGCACGTGTGCAAGTGATCAAGAATCAGCTCTGAGGCAGGTGTTCCTCGGGAAGCTGCGCAGAGAATGGTCGCTTCCACTCGAACCTCCAATTCCGCATGCTATCAAGGAAAGTGGTAGGTCGTCAATGAGTGGTGTTTTGGGAGTAACATTGATGCCCGTCGTACCTCTGTTCAACAGACAGCAGAATCCCTGCTATACCTGTTTCAGGGCACAGGTTCGTCCCATCAACTGTGGATGGTTAAAGAGTGGCGTTGTCTAGGATTATCATCCCTTCTACGGATGTTAATCCACTCTCAGACCCTAATTTAACTTCACAAATTACATTGTTTAGGATCGGTGGATACTTCCGAAATGGGATTTAGCGTTAGTTCTACGGAGACTTTCAGAACATCCGTTTCAACCTATAGCTACTGTCGATCTGAAATTCCTATCTTACAAAACGTTGTTTTTGTTAAGCTTTGGCTTCAGCGGCACGAGTGTCTCAGTTGCACGCTCTGGATGTTAAGCAAATCAGGCATGATTCTCGCTGGACATATGTTGTCCCTACCACTATTCCTGAATTCATTGCCAAGAACCTGTACGACAGTACTTCTAGGGATGTTAAGGTTCCTGATTTAGCAGATTTCCTATCCTCGGGTCTAGAAACGGGCAATCTCATGTGTCCGGTTCGTGCCCTTACTGGGTATAGTAATCGCACTAAGGTACTACGTGTTGGGCGAAGGCGACTATTTATACCATTTTGTTCCCGGAGCCAACAAGATATATCAAAGAATACTATTTCTTCTTGGCTTTCCAAAACCATTAGATCGGCCTATAATGAAGTGTCATTGATGCAGGCTGCGTTGTATAAAATCTCTGTTCATGAAATCAGGGTGCTTGCGGCGTCCTGGTCTTTGTGGATCAATCGGTCAGTAACTGACATGACGAGGACTTGTTACTGGAGATCGCATACAACCTTTGCATCATACTATTTGATGGATGGGACTCTCATCTAGGACGATCTATACTCTTTGGAACCCCTGGTGACAGCACAACGAATCACCGGGGTCGGGTCGACACACAGACACTGGAGGCCTGTGTGTTTTTATCGGTTTTTAATGGTAAGCGTTTCCACATAAAAACTCTTTTCTAGAAAAAAAGGGGGGGGGGGACGTGTATATAACTTCCATTATGCCAGCGCCGATTAGCCCTGAGTGGTATAGGGCTTACCTTAGTAGCAGCGTTTACGGTACTGTCATATTACTCTGTTACTGTCGGGATTTCGCATCCTGACTTCACGCTTCGCATCCTGGCTTCGCCACTTCGCATCCTGCCTTCACGACTTCGCATCCTGACTTCGTGCTTCGCATCCTGACTTCGCATCCTGCCTTCATGTATCGGTCCAGATTCATTAACCCTACCTGGCCTGAGGGGGGGGGCGGAAAGTGCCCCCTAGTGAACTTTTCTCTGCTGCTCCGAAACGACAAAACCGAGGAGGCTGAAACTTGGTGACTTTTAAGCTTGTCTTATTGTGGTCATTTTCAGCCTATTTCCATATACCCCCGGGCAGAGGATCATGGGTAAATTCCAAATGGCGGCCATGTGGTATCCGCGAAAGTCGTGTTTTTGAGTCTTTTCGCTCCATTTCTTCACATTTTTCTTGCCGAAAAGACCTTGAAAATATTTTATTTATGCAAAACTAATTATTCTATATTTTATTTGATTTTTTTTCGAGAGAAAAATTCGGAAAAATGAAAATTTCGAAAAATCGACCCCAAAAAGGCCGAAAAATGGCTTCCGAGAAGATAACGTCACTGTGACGTCATCATGGCGGCCATCTTGGATTTTTTTTACATTTCCCGGTAGAGCTTGAACCCAAGATACTGTGTGGTAAGTTTCAGCGCTCTAGCCTTAGTGTTAGAGAAAATATATAGGGGGGCACTTTCCGCCCCCCCCCCACCCCCCAGGCTGCGATACACCCCAAATCGCCCAGGCCAGATAGGGTTAACACAAAACAGCGATGTCCCTTCTCGACCGTCATAGTTTTGCCACGAAAGAACGTGGTCGCCTGAATACATTGAGATACCTTTATACATGTAGTATGCAGTATTACCATGAAGGCTGTACTGTTCTACTCCTCATTTCGGGTGATCTATAAATAGAACTAACGTAATGATCTATAAATAGAACAGGTTGTTTCCACGGGGATTCCCATTTGCGTTATTTCCGGTGTAGCCGTGTTCTTTTACTGCATGAGAACGTTGTTCTCACGTAGTAAAGAACAGGGGTACACCGGAGCTACATTTGCGTACACTTCGCCATCCATAACATTGTTTGCGAATCGTGTGTTGCCATTATTGCTGAGCGACATCCGATACTTAACCGTATACTGTTCGGTCCTCATCCAGCGGAGAACAAACTCGAGAAATCTGATAATTTAAATTACAGGCTTTTCATACTACTTCTGAAAGATATACTGTCTGAGCTTACAAAAGATACAGATATGAATAACTTCCGTATCATCCAAGAGGTGTTGTAGATCTGTAATTTTGAACAAGTAGGACAGCACATGACTCAAAAATGGCGGGTTATGTTGGGATTACGTCGGTAGAGTTTAGCTGATTGACTGACGACATCACGTGGTATTGCCTAAAGTAGGCTGAAAATGGATACACGATCCCAGGGTCAGTCTTACTGCGTATAGATGACCCAGATGGTTACAGGTTGCGGGGATTTCCTGTGCCGACGGAGCATGACTTCATCGGCGACCAGCAAATCTCAACAGGTTGTCTTCCGTGGTATGAATGCATTGATACATACTCCGACACGTTAGTAGTATATAATAGCATAGTACAATCGCTCGCAAAGTGTAAAAACATCCGTGTAGGTCCGGGTTTTTTTTGTACCATAAAAATATAACAAAAATCGCGTTTGCTGGGCAAATTCCCCGAATGAACTGAAGGTGATCGTAGCGCCATCTATACACTCTGGACGCAAGGACGACAACTCTGACGGGGCAATAACTCTGTTGGCGGCGACCCCATTATCTCCCCGGATTCGAATATTTCTGAATGGGTACGAATTTGCTCTGGAGTTATTTCAATGTTAAATGTCCGGACATGTCCGGTGACGTCACGTCCGGGTCAAAGATCACGTCCCTTGATTATTAGGCCAACAGTTACTTCAATGTATGTTTGGGGTAGGGGTATTGGGGTGGTCATTTTTTTGTGGATTTTACTATAGGGTGTGGCATTTTGTTTTCTCTGTCTCACGCTGTAGGCCTACAAGACGGTGGAAGGGGCCACGGGGTAACTTTTGCTGAAAAGTTCTGATTGCGCATGAGTAGTCCATAGGCAGATCGGGGGTGAACATTTTGGGTCGAGGTTCGAATGGGTCGTGTGAGGTGTCATAGTGAAGCACCCGTGGGAGAGCATCCGACTGGACAAGTGTGGCGTGGAAGGAAGGCTATGGCGCGCATGCGCCGTCGAGGAGCACTAGCGAAAGTGGACATTTTAGAGGTACACAGTGGCGTATTTGAGAGATTGAGGGGATACATAGTAGAGAAAGGAAAGATTCGGAAGTGCAAAGGAGCGCGTTTTGGGAGAGGTGGCCATGTTCGCTCTCGCTACCTTGTAGAGTTACCTCAGTGTATCTGGGTCGGTGTGTGTGGAGGAGGAGAAATGCGGGTGAGTATGTGAGGGAGAGGTCATATAAAGTCATTTGTAAATTAGCCTCAGGCTGTATCCAAACATGAGTGGTATCCTATTGAAGCTCTTATCGGATAGCGCCAAACTGGTGGAGATACGCGTGCGCATACAATGAGGAGTAGCAATCTCTCGGCAATCTCTGTTTCGGTATCAGTTGGTGGACTCCCATGTATATTCTTCTAATGTCGCATCATATCGTAATGTCTGGTGAACGTGCGTTTGCACTCAGAGCCTGTATAACCTATGTTGACGCTTGGACGTCGACTGCGCACGTTTTTGGTATATGCTTGCTTTTATGAACAGTAATGCCCGCCAATTCCCAGCTTAACACTACCTGGCCTGGGGGGGGGGGGGCGGAAAGTGCCACCCTAGTGAACTTTTCTCTGCTGCTCCGAAACGACAAAACCGAGGAGGCTGAAACTTGGTGACTTTAAAGCTTATCTTATTGGGGTTATTCTGGGCCTATTTTCATATACCCCCGGGCAGAGGATCATGGGTAAATTTAAAATGGCGGCCATGTGGTGTCCGCGAAAGTCGTCTTTTTTCGATCTTTTCGCTCCATTTCTTCATATTTTCCTTGCATAAAAGGCCTTGAAAGTATTTTATTTAAGCAAAACTAAATATTCTATATTCTATTTGATTTTTTTCGAAAGAAAAATCGGAAAAATGAAAATGAAAATCTTGAAATCACATCTAAAATTGAAGAGCCATTACCATACTGGCGTTCCCGCACCCCAATCTAGACTCTTATTCCCGTTAGAGTGGGTTAAAATCCACCCTGTCGGGAATTGTGCCTGTAGTTATTGGTTTTCTTGTTCTTAAAGCTCTAAAAAATCATCACAGAAAAATGGCACTTCTGTTCTGAAGTGCACAATCCTTCCGTTGTCTGGCTCTATGTCACCCGACTTGTAGAATAGAATAGGTATATCGGGAGTCCTCAACATGAGGTGAGTATATTATTAGCAGTGCTCCATGTATCTTGTTGTTTTTCATGACCAATGGATCCTGCTCACGCTTCTTAATGACTGACTGAAGAGGTAAGAATGTGGAGTAGGTAACTGAGGTTCCAGGCGAGGCCGGACAACTATATATTATCCATCATCGAGCATCTTTCGATGCTAGCTTCTCCAGTTTCATTGGAGATATGATACTGAGAAAAATGACTGGAATTTCTTAGAAGAAAATGACTATCTAGCCAGTTAACGTTATTTCTTCATACAATGGACAGAGCACGAACATATACCTCGCTAAAAAGAAGGCAAACCGGCGTTATTCACCAGTGTATCTTGCTGAAACCGTTTCGGAACATCACAACACGGACTGTTAAGTTTTTCTTAGTTTAATTCTTTGCTGATCTGGTCAAGATCCCTGGGCTTTATACTTTTTCGTTTGAAGGAATACATTATGCTACCTCTGACATGTCTGCATTCTTGAAAACAAACTTGAGACTAACTGACATTACGTATGGTAACTGAGAATAAAGTATTCGGTAATGGTGCACAACAGCGATTAATTATTTGCCAACAATGAAAGTAGAATAGCTCGGACAGGTAACAGTTGTATGGTTTACAATGACAGACGTATGTCATCTGGGCAAACAAGGACACAGGTGTGATCCTGTTGGCAACACCATGATACACTTTCAAGTTTCTGGCAATATTCAGTAATGGAAAATCACCTTTCACTGCCTTGTAACGAGACACGGTTGAGCCACAGATAATAGCGAAAAGGGAGACTCAAGTCATAGTTCTTAAATGTTTCTAATGCACATCTATGACACATTCACCTTAGTAAACTGTATATTCGGATGCCAATGTTTAGCAAGAATTGGAACAATGTCGATAACAATGAAGAGTGGATACCATACTGTTTTCGGTGTGCCTTGTCCATAACACAGAGTTCAAGTTAAAAAAATAATCACTTCAGGGAAGCCGATCTTCAGACTGCAATCTCTTGGCGATTGTTGCTAGCCAGAAACAAGATTTTGAACACGGTTTTAGAAAGGAATACTAGTTTATTCGATTCCATTCGATGCTTGCAAAATATGTTCATTCTGTCGGACTATGTGTGGAAAACCACGTTTGATTCATCCGAAGAATCCACACAATCCTGTAGTCACGACTACCAGAATAACTGCTAAAATATTGACAACTCTCATCCATAATTTCACTTCTTTGATTGAGGTTTGCTCGCGCAGTATTATCATTCTCTTCTCTTTTGTCAACTGCTGTTTTGGGGAGTCCGATAAACCGCATATCCACACAAACACAATCTCCTTGAGCTTATCTGGAAAGAAAAATATTTGCAATTTATTACCAGTCGATGGCATGAAACAATTCAACATCGTGGCGATGCAATAGACATATGGTACCAGAACACTATCTAGGAACTAGATACAGTCGATCGAATACGATCGAGGAGGCATCACTTTCCATATTAAGTAATGGAAACATTCATTGTTCGTGAAGAGTAATAACATAAAATATAAAAAATAATGTGAACATGGCCCCAGGTTGTGCCACCTATTGGCGAATCGGCACTTAAACATTAGGGAAGGTACCTACATATCAAATTTGGAAATAATTCGTTCAGATTTTCAAAAGTTATGTCCGGAAATGCAATTGTAAATTGGCCCACAGGTGGCGCCACGTATTTACGGATTGGCACGAATACCAGCCCCAACTAGGATCTTGAGGCAACATCCCCGATATTGGAAATATAGAATTGGGACTTGGCTCACAGGTGGCGCCACCTATAAGCAGATTGGCATGAAACAATCCCAATCGAGGACTTCAGGTTAGGTACCCATATACCAAATTTGGAAATAATCCATTCAATTTGTTTTAAATATTATCCAGAAACGCAATTTTAAATCGGCCAACAGATGGCACCACATAAATAACAAGCGTCTGGTCCGTCATTCATAATTCAACCGTCGTCCATTAGAGAATATCCGCGTCCATAATCCAAAGACCTATTCCATATTCCATATAACAGTGTTAGCACCAAATTCCAAAAGACAATCATAGCATACATAAACATAGGCTTGTTTCCTGCAAAAGAGAAGCGGTCAACAGTTTTCAATGATGCCGACAAGACATCATGATGTTCCAAAAATATCAAATCCGTATCGCTGATCAGTATTCTTAATCCATAATATTCGTTGTAAAGTCGTCATCTAAAGAATGATGTATCTCAGTCACGCTTCGATTGTGACTGTTCATATGAGTACCATGAGGATCTTGAAGTACATGGGTTCATACGGCCCCTAGCCCCGGGTTAAGCGGAATTAGACACAAGTTAAGAAACGTAACGCCATTGATCTTGCACGCTACGCTCGTATTTTGCTATCAGCATGCGATATGTATCGCCAAATTTGAGAAACTTTGAGTGGGGGCGCTTGGTGGTGTAGCCTTGTTTTATAAGTTTCTGCAACAATGTTTTGTGACGTTGATTAAAATCGTCATATTTAACACAGGATCTAGAAAATGCTACTAGGCGAGATATGTATACGCCATATGCAGGCTCCACTGGAATATTACTGTCCAGAAAGGGATAGTTTACGATGTCGAAATGCGGATCAGCATGAAAAAATACAATGTCTCGAGATATCGAGGCGAGGTACCCACATTCCAAATTTAGAAAGATTTGGTCCCGTTTTCAAAGTTATTGTCTGGTAACATTATTTTAACTTAGCCCCAAGTTGGCAACATCCATACAGGAATCGGTACGAGAGAACAATCTCAAGCAAACAATCCCACTCATCAAATTTGGAAAGAGTCCTTCAGGTTTTCAAAAGTTATTCTCTGGAAATGCAATTTTAACTTGAGGATCGGCACGATACACAATGCCAAGCAAGATATTGCGGCAAGGAACCCACTTACCAAAAATCTGTTTGAATTTTCAGGAATTTTTCTCGGAAACGAAATTTTAACATTGGTCTCAGGTGGCACCGCCTATAGGTCGATCGGCACAAAAAAGACAAAAAACAATCACACGATTTTGTTACCTGTAGCTCCTGGAGATGGCACTGAGATATTCTTGAAGCAAGGTATCTATGTCAGTGGTTTAAAATCTGCAAGGCCACTTTGTGTGTGAAATTCATTTGTGGGAGGAATGTATATACAAGTACATGTTACAGTACAAGCGTCTAGTCCGTCATTCATAATTCAGCCGTCGTCCATTAAAGAATATCCGCGTCCATAATCCAAAGACCTATTCCATATCCATATAACAGTATTAGCACCAAATTCAAAAAAGACAATCATAGTATACATAAACATGGGCTAGTTTCCTGCAAGAGAGAAGCGGTCAACAGTTTTCAATGATGCCGACAAGACATCATGATGTTCCAAAAATATAAAATCCGTATCGCTGATCAGTATTCTTAATCCATAATAATCGTTCTAAAGTCGTTATCTAGAGAATGGTGTATCTCAGTCACGCTTTGATTGTGGTCCTACAATTACCATACTGTACATGACTGAATGGCATGGCTGTAAACCAGGCACTGAGATGCAAATGACTTCAGAGATCATACATTGGACCAATGACCAGCCACTAATTTGACTCCCAACAGTGATCTTCCTGAGTCATGGCTGTGCACCGATCACTGATGTGCTCGAACAATTTGCATATAAGGAAAATTGTAGATAAAAACCAAGTTCCCAGCTTCGGACAAAGCTAAAAAACAGTACTTGACTCTCCCTGGACAGGAGCGATATCAATCTGATTAAAACTCAGACTTAATAAACCGCTCCTCTGTCGGACATGTCGCTAATTAAGATCTGGGACAGTCCCTATCTTAAATCTGTCGCGCATGTCAGACTGGCGACCAATCAGAGTCCAACTTCGACAGGCGAAGAGGTGCCTATATTGAGTGGCGGGGAAGTTCAAGGGCGAGATCGAAAATATAGTGTGCCATGAATTTGACGTGCCCGCATTAAAGCAGGAGGAACTGCAGATGCTTTCTTGCATGCTACGTAAAAGACATATAGCCGACATATAGCCGTTCTTCCTACCGGCTACGGGAAATCTTTATGTTGCCGAGTATTACGGACCAGGCGTAGAGAAAACCCAGGCGGCTGACGAAGTTCTTGCTATCAACTCCAGTCCATGAGCGATAAAAAAGAATATTATTTGCTCCCTTCAATGACAGACCAGGTGAAAAGATCAAGGGATATTTCTTGCACTGCTGGATATATAGGTACGGTTATTTTGTTTCATAAAATCAGTTCATAACTGCATCGCAACAAAGTTAATATTACTGACAAATTGTTAAAAAAAATCTTCGCTGTGAAACCAACCGGACAAGTCCATTTTCACCTACAAGAGAGGAACTGCATTAGGGGAAGTAACTCATCCCACATATTTACAGTGAAAGCAGAAGAAAGAATTATCTCCCCACTCTCCGGCTCCTTTGGGCGAAAATGGACTTTCCCGGTTGATGGCATGATCGTGTTTTCAACAGCCAGTTGCTCAGGAGATTTTTAAAATAATTTCTAATGCCAGAGAAATATTTTTGATGACAAATAATTGCACAGAAAGAGTTTGGAATATATGGTGAGTTTCGACAGCTAATGTGTTATATTAACTGATAAATCCACGAAAACCTCGCCGTAGCGTAATGTGAGACAGACAGTAGATAAGCAGACACGCTATACTACGAGACGTCTCATTGGGCGACTATATGACCCGGAAACTATTTGATTCAGAGTTCATCTGACGGATTTGTTATAGGGACTGTCCCAGATCTTAATTAGCGACATGTCAGATAGAGGAGCGGTTATTAAGTCTGAGTTTTAATCAGATTGGAGCGATATGCAACACACATTTGTAGTTGTATCACAAATTACAACACATATAAGGGAAGTTATATATACTACATATATTACAACCCATATAAGGCGCATGGTGGTATAGCCCTGTTTTATAAGTTTCTGCAACAATGTTCTGTGACGTTGATTAAAATCGTCACATTTAACACAGGATTTAGCAAATGCTACTAGGCGAGATATGTATACGCCATATGCAGGTCCCACTGGAATATTACTGTCCAGAAAGGGATAGTTTACGATGTCGAAATTAGAATCATCTCTTTTGTCATAAAGTCAACGAGAGAGAAGATCCGCTTCATATTTATAGAGTTAAGGGCCTAAATATGATGTGCCTGTAGGGCTACATGTATCTGTAGTTTCCTGCGTCATTCTCTTCAGATCATCGAAGTTAAGCAGCGTTAAGCTCGGTCAATACTTGGATGGGTGACCGGTTGCTGTACTGGCTGGGCTGATCAATGTCCAGGGTAATAGGGACTACGAGCACTCTTGTGTTCTGGCACATGTAGGCACCGTCGTGATATGACTGAAACAAGGTTGAAAACGTCGTAAAACCCTACTGCTCACTCTTTATATAGCGATTATCCACAGCGAGAAGATCGTCTATATAGCGTTTGGTGAATGAGAAGGAACGGGCTTTGAATGAATCGGTTTTTGAAAGTGCCTGCATATAGTCATATTCATAAGAGTACAGATATAGGTCAGCCAACAGGAGTGCACAAATAGTATCCATTGGAAACCTATATGCTGTTGATATATTGGGTTGCCAAATTTCACATAGATATTTTTAATGAGAAATTCAAGCAACTCTATAAACAAAGAAACATCCCATGAATGATATCTCTTGTATGCAGTAGAGCTAAATAAAGCTGTATGGCTTCCGACAAGACCTGTTACGAGGTTTGGTACAGATCGACCCATAATCATGCCTCTCATGCGAAATGAACCCTAAACTTTATTGTGAGAAACCAAAGATTGACTCTGACGGGAATCAGACCAAGATCGTCTCGTCTATTGCACCCGTCCCCTGACCCTGCAGGTCGGGCATCAGACAACTATCAGGAAATTGAATTCCATTTCGTCAATTGAGAACTCTTTATCATTTAAGCTTTGCTCAAGTTTTTCAATGAAACACATTAGGCTACATATGATAGGCCTGCCATTTACTCACGAATCAAACACGCTGATTACTTACCAATCATTGTTTTCCTCCCCATATCATATGTTGTGTTATCTTTGCTCTTCGTTTCATTCAAAGAATCCTCGGTGTCGTGAAATATAGGATCACCTTTGCTATCTCGTGTCCACCACGTCAATCTGGATAACTGACAATACAAGCAGTATTACACTTTCTTCCGAATATCATATGAGTGATAGCAGGTATATCTATTAAATATACTATGAAGAGAAAACAACGCTTTGGTAAGAAGTTTCTGATATAAGGGATTTTAAATTTCAAAAATGGATACGATTATATCTATATTGAAATAGCACTGCCATCATAGTAAATAGATATGTTCAACACATCACAGCCGCCCAACACATGTCATATTTGATCTAATGATAATTGTATTCTTTTACCCTATCATCTTAGTTACATGGATCTTCCTTCCATGAGTGGTGTATTCTTAATCACAAGAAATAATTATTTGACGTATTGTAAATGAGAAAAATAGTTCTACTGACATGGGTTAACGTTGTAGCCACAATACGATACCGAAGAAAACTGGATCGCCTCGGTATTGAGTTGTACTGAATGATAAAACGGTATTGACAGTTTTGCCGTTCAGTCGGTAATCCTAAGGATAAGCAAACTACTGATGCAGAATCGAATTTGACATTATGGTTAACAGAAGGATATATTGGGAGGTGGTATTCTCTTACGAGCACTAAAGTTATATTCATGAGAGAGAGGTTAACATCAAATTTCAAGCGAGCGAAAAATTAAACTATATAAACAGAAACTTGTGTCTTGCGATAGAGACGCGATCAACAGTTTTCAATGATCTTCAGATCATCAACTGAATATCACGAATCCTTAGCACATATATTGAAAACGAGTTGTCACGGTTTGATTGTGACTGTCTATCGCATGCCTATTAAACTCCGTAATTATATGATATTCTCATACGGCCGTTATTCCTGGGTTCTTCAAACGCGAGAGCTGAATGGATGAAGATTATATGTAGGTTTATATTGATGTAATTTTCCAAGCAGACTAATTCATACGAAGGCATATAAAGAATAGTAAGGGACGGTTCATTTCTTACCGGGTGGGGGCCGGGGGGATCAGGGGGGGACTAAATTTTTTCCCAATGAGCTGGAGGGGGGACCAAAATTTTCGAATTTGGTTTTTAGGGGGGACCAAAATTTCTACATTCATTATTTTTCAAAGCAAACATTTTCTGTAATATGTATAAATAATCACAATGAAGACTTTTTCTCATGAAAACCTTCACCAATGCTCTGAAATAAGTCAATTTGGCATGGCAAAATACATTTCAGAAATTTTTTTTTCCTCGCTTCGCTCGGCAGATATAAAAACATTTAAATTTCTTTTTTTTTAACCAAGCAGCAGAACGGGCCTCCTCAACCACCATAACTATGAACGCATTCAGTGGAAATAATTTTATTAAACACCAAAAGACTACCAAATTTGGAACATACAATGCAGTAGTGACCTGTCTTACACTTATTTCCTATATTTTCCTATATTTTATTAAGGAAATTCCTGTATTTCTCCCATATTTTGGCAAATTTCCTCCTATATTTTCTCCTATATTTTCACTATGAGCCACTTGCAGGCCTGTGTTTTGTTTGTGTTTTAAACCAGGAAGTCAAATGGAGTCAGGCAAATTCTTCAATATCGATGCGTGTTTATAAATGTGAAACAAATGTGAAAATAGAACCATAAATCTATATACATTGTATTCAGATTTAGTTCCAGGAAAACGCGTAAAACACATCTCCTGCAACCTGAAACCCCGGAGCTTCCGGGGCCTAGGCGGCCCCTGGACCCTCGCCTGTCAGGTTCTGAAGACCGCTTATTTTAGCTTTGTGTAACTGAATCGGTATCATACTGGTATACTAATGTTCCATGATGTAAACGTCATCGTTTTTTAAATGTTTTTTCATGTGTTAAATATAATTAGAAAGTCAAATGGAATCAGGCATGAAGTATGATTTTTTCAATATCGATGCGTGCTCATAAATGCGAAACAAATGTGAAAATAGAACCGTGAATCTGCATACATTACGTTCGAATTTATTTCCGGGAAAACGCTTAGAGCGCATCTCCGGAGATCTTGGACTTCGGAGCTTCCGGGGTCTAGGCGGCCCCTGGACCCTCGCCTGTTGGGCTGTGAGGATTTCCTTGTATTATCTTTGTGTGATTGAATCGTATCGGTAGGCATACTGAGTTCCCTTCGAAGAACTACATGTAAGTCATCGTTTTGTATGTTTTAAATATAACTAGAAAGTAAAATGGATGCAGGCATGAGGTGCAATGTTTTCAATATCGATGCGTGCTTATAACTGCGAAAAAATCGTGAAAATAGAACTATAAATTTGCATGCAATATGATCAGTTTTATTTCGGGAAAAGGCTCAGAACGCATCTCCAGCGATCTGGGACCACGGAGCTTCCGGGGCCTAGGCGGCACCTGGACCCTTACCAGTTGTGCTGTGATAGTGCCCCCCACCCCACTTATGTTCCCACGCCACTGATCATATAGCCATGTACTTGCATTAGCATCATCATCACACTAGATTTTCTTAGTTGCTCAAGTGTCCACATTTAGCAGGTACGTACTCATGGAAAGATAGGACATGGACGTTCTGATTTTTAAGTAATTGTGGGGGGGGGGGGACCAAAATTTTCCTTGTCTGCTCTTGGGGGGACCATAATATTTACACATTCAGTCTGGGGGGGACCAAACATTTTTGTGGCCTACTAACCGGAATCCCCCCGGCCCCCCCCTCCCCCCCCCCCTGGTCAAAAATGAACCGTCCCTAATTCGAGTTCAAGTCTTACCTCATTATCTGATATTGGGGTGGTTACTAGACTGACTACAATAACGACGAGTGCCGTAGCTATACCGAGTATAGCGCTAAAGTGTAGGTAATTAACGGATGAAAGTACCACCGGTCGAGAGTCCACCTGGCCTGATCCACAGATAGGAGCAGGGTAAATCCAGTCCAGGGTGAATCGAGACATCCCAATAGATAATCCGGTCAACAAACCCCAAAAGGCTCCCTGTAATGTAGTGTTAAGACCTGTAACACACCCTTGTTTATTATGCGAAAAGGCAAATCTAGGAGTTTGGTCCGTTTGTCAGTTATCATGACCATCTTCACATTATAAGAATAAATACGCTGCATTTTAATACAATACTACTTTTAATGAAATGGAAAATATTGTGACAGTTTGAAATATACTGATTCCATTCGAAACTCTATGTTATGCCAACATGTAAGTAACTTGAACTGTAGCAAGAGTAGTGATAGACAATGCAGATAGATAGCGTATCAAATATAATCCGATCAAACAGTTGCACTTACTGATTCTGTGGCTCGTTTCCAAAACATGGCAAAGAGGAGAATGACGGCACAGGGTGTACCACAATTGGCGGCTACTTTTTGGATCATATCCCACAACTGACCTTCAGGGGATGACTCTAAGACAGGCAGCCACAAGATGCTTAGTGCCATTAACACAAGTACGCACATGCGGCTAACCATTATCACTTCCTTCTCCTGTGCGCGTGGCCGGACGCTTTTCCAGATGTCTATTGTAAATAGCGCGCTTGCACTGTTGAAAACTGATGTTAGAGTACTCATCAAAGCTGCTAGAATTGCTGCCATCGTTAAACCTTGGAGACCTATTAAAGAAAGTTAATTAAATGATAGTCCTGACGTACGATGCAAAATCGTAAGTGTTTTTCAGAGGTTGATATCATTTATCATTTATCATATCATTTATCATATCATTTATCATATCGAATCCATCAGTTGGCCTTATCTGGATATTGTGTAGTATCCAGTTTATCTATCGAATATTGGCGAAAATGGATAACCACGAATTTAAATATCTACACATTATAAATTGTTAAAATATTTCTTGTCGTGATACCTGAAGGTAGGAGATTGATCATTAGGAGTGGATATGCAACGTTCCAGCAGCCTGCAGGGTTTCCACAAATCTCAGTACATGATTTTGGATCGGCACAGGCAACTTGTTCTGTGTATAGACAAAGATAACACTTAAATACCTGCTATATTTAAATTATCCGTTTTGATATGAATCGTTTTACACAACTGGTAACTATGGCAAATCATTTCCAGTCACATTTTGTCGTCGATTTGCTTTTATAATGTTGACGACCGACACTCTTCTGAGACCAATATTGATGAAAAGACAATAAAATTCTCCCGAATCGTTTAGGCAGAACTTTCGTGTAATTTGTTATGAGTAGAAATCATTTTGTTTGATTTTATTGTACACTATCTTATTGGTATTAACATAGCAAACCAGATATTGAACTTCATCAATAAATCAGTACCGTAAGTTGAACGTTAGACATACTTCGTGATTATTCGCCCTCTGAAACACACCGATATTTATGACTGTAGGACATGTTTTGTAAGCGTTTGTTTTCTAGTCGGGCAACTTTCCGTTTGGAAACTCTCTTTTAGCTATCTAATCAGTCATAGTTGAAAATCCGAGGACGAGGTAGCAGCACTGCCAAATAGAATACATTAGGCATACCTGGATATAACGCACGGCTTATCATTCCAGGGATTGCAAACAAAAATACGGATGATATTTTCAAAAGACCACAAAGTAAGGCCCCAGCTTTCACGTGCGTCACATTTTTGGCAGCCAGTCCACGTTGTACCTCCACCTACGTTGATAATTACACAAAGTAGTATATAAAATGATCAGGGTTGTTATGTAAGGCATCATCAAAAGGAACAGTCATTGGAAGCAACGTCACTGGACAAATGCTACTTTATATGTATAGTTTGAAATATCCAGAAGTAGTCAAACTGGCATTTTAGCCACTCGGAACCTATATTATAACATGTTCACCCGATTTTACCCTCCACTTTACGTTGATGTACCAAGAAAGTAGGTCAGAAAACTATCAATCGATTCGCTATTTTAATTTAATAGGCAACGCGATAAAGGTGTGGAATGCAAGAAGGAAAATGTTTAGTTGACCTTGCGATGCCGCTATCAGACAGGAAATGCATCCACAGGCAGTCGTGGCTGTCATGCAACAATGTTGAAAGGTAGGTCCCAAATTCCCGAAGTGCCGACTATTATATACTATTGGGAAATGGTATAACATGTTTTATCATATGGATTAAGAATAATGAACAAATATCAGAAAGACTGACTGTTGGCTGGATGCTTTCAAAATAATGGTCTTTATATTGTTGATGTTTCACAATCCTTTCACTAAAGATATTCTTACCTGGTCAAAGCACCAATAATTCATTCCCATTAGAGTAAGACCGGTAACGGCGCCGGTCTAGGGTACATTATCATCCGACACAGATCTGAATATATGGAAAGCATCAACCGGAGGCATACCACATGCGTACTTCTCCACATTGTTTAGGGTCATATTTGATGCAGCCTGGGCATATTGACGTACCATGTTTTCCCAACCGCCAATAACATTGAGACCTAGATGAAATATATGAAAAATTAAGGCCTGTTAGGCCAATAACGGAAAATGCTTGATTCACTGTAGCTACGGCTATTTTTCAATGTCATTTCATTGTTTGTCGTCAACGAAGATGCTTACATTATTGGAAATAGAACATATTCCCTTTATTTTCATGAAATGAAATTTGGCGATACATATCGCATGCTGATAGCAAAATACGAGCGTAGCGTGCAACATCTATGGCGTTACGTGTCGTAACTTGCGTCTAATTCCGCTTAACCCAGGGCTAGGGGCCGTATTAACACATGCACTTCAAGATCATATGGTGTTCATATGAACAGTCACAATCAAAGCGTGACTAAGATATATAATTCTCCAGATGACGACTTTATTGCGAATATTATATGGATTAACAATAGTGATCAGCGTTACGGATTTGATATTTTTGGAACATCATGATGTCTTGCCGGCATCAATGAAAACTGTTGATCGCTTCTCTCTTGCAGGAAACTAGCCTATGATTATGTATACTATGACTGTCTTTTGAATTTGGTGCTAATACTGTTTTATGGAATATGGAATTGGATTATGGACGCGGATATTCTTTAATGAACGATGGCTGAATTATGAATGACGGACCAGACGCTTGTAATCTCAACAAGATGTGACGGTTTACCTTTTCAAATGATTACGATTGTGCCATTATGTTTTTTTGCAGCTACTTCCTTACTTATCCAATAACACGGTACCAGATGAGTTGTTTGTGCTGATCTGTCATCACAGCTCCCGAGCTAGCGTATCTAATTCCGCGTAAGCCGGTGCTAGAGACCGTCTTCACATGGACAGCTGCAATAAAAGCGCAGCTGAGATACTAATGCTATGACTGAGATACTAATGCTATGACCGAGAGTCCAGTGTATTTTCGGATGTGAATGTTAGGTGCCGAGGGATGTTTTCCTGTAGAGTTATATTAGGGTTGTTTTTTTAGTCGCCAGACGTCGTCATTTTTCCCCACCTCTTGCATATTGCTCCAGTTTATTACCTGTATATGGTAGGATTCTGCTGGTGGACTGTTAGTCCCCGAGTACCGCCCCTGTACGTGTTTATCGACAAATATATATATGCTTATTGTTTTGGTGGGAAGTCGTACGACGTCGGGAATTACAGGTTAGTTTTTCTGGGTATTCTTGCATTTACCAGCTGGTTTACCCCATGTTGCGTTTACTCCATCAGACGTCCACGATGCTTATCCATTAACATCAGATGAGCTGTTTGAGCTGATCTGTCATCAGAGCTCCTGAGCTAGCATATCTAATTCCGCATAAGCCGGTGCTAGGGGTTGTGTGGTTACTTCATAGTCTCCACATGAACACGTGCAATAAAAGCGCGGCTGAGATACTAAAGCTGCGTCCGAGAATCCACCGTATTGCTGGGTTTGAATGTTAGGTGACGAGGAAGCCATTCTTGAACAGTCATATGTTTGATTTTTAGTCACCAGACATCCTCAATTTGTCCCACCTCTTGCATATCGCTCCAATTTAATGCTGAACCCGTGCTGAACTTTTAGCAAACATGTGGCAGATTTCCAGTCTGTGGATACCTTAATATACCTGATTATTGTTCGTAAATAGCTGGTTCGTCCTGAATGGTTCATAAGATTATGTATGGTAAATGTAAGATAATATGAATCAGAAATTCCGATTAGACTGCTCTCGCGGGGCTAAGAAGGTGTTGGGAAATATCTGAGCATTACGTCGCAATATACCGTTCGCATCAATACTGAAGGGAAAGATACATCTGAAGCGTGCGCATCCGATAAGGCGGCGATGGCCTATTTTGAAGTATCTCAGTCTAGTACACATGCCATTTTTCTTTGCCTTATAATCAGATAGCTTTTGATTTCAAATCTACCGTATTGACGTTTAATTTAAACGGTGATTCTCAAAATGGTTGATGCAACGGGGAAATGTACAAACTTGGACAGATAAAAACGCATTTGGCGAATTAGATTGATTCTGCGGCTATTTGTCGAAATATACGTGAATGTTCTAAGGATTGAGTAACTTTGTTAAATTTGTGGAGCCGTAATCTACAGGCATCTGAACTTCAGCATTGTTCCAACACATATACCCTATCATCAATGTATGAAAAATCCATTTCACAGCAATGCTAACTGCACATTTATTTCGTTAGTTGACGATGGGTAACATGTAGTGATCAGCCGTTCCTTTCCATCGTTTCCAGTTCGTTTCTGCGTCAGATGTCATAAATTGGCGTAATTACAACATATATAAGGGAAGTGGGAAGAGGTGCTGACATGCTGGCAGAGCCACATGACTTCACAGTATAGTCTTCCGGTTAACCTATTCTAAAGCACATAACAAGAATCTAACGATTCGTGATATGTGTTGTATCTCAGGTACGCTTTTATTGTACCTATTCATGTGGCAACTTGGATGATATGACCACACGGCCCCCAGCCCCGGCATAAGCGGTATTAGATACAAATCTAGAGAGCTATGATGGAAATGCTCTGACAACTCGTATATTGGTAATTGGTGAACTGTTTCGCTGTGACAACTCTGGAGATTGGTGAGCTGTATCGTCGTCAGATGAAAATGACGGCATTTAACACAAAAGACTAGTCTGTAAGGTCCGATGTCGACCCAGCATCAACTTCCCACAAATGCCAACATATATCAAAGACCAAAAGGTCAGTACAGGGGGCGGGCCTCGGGGACGAAACGTCCACCAGCAGAATCTTTATACCTTACAGAATGTTACAAGGTTTTAAGCCGTCGATATGGATATTTTCCGCTGTTTCTATAATTGGCATCGCGGGCACAGGGTGAACACAAATCAAGGTGAACAGTATTTGACAAACAAGACAGGGTGAACACCCTTGACACACAAGTCAGAGTGAACAGCATTTGACACACAGGACAGAGAGAACACACTTTGGCACACAACACATCCAGTGCCTTCCGGATGTGTCCCATACAGCTACAATCTGAGGGTTTAGGATTATAGGTACTTGTTCTAAAAACTGATTTAATGGCGCTCATTATAGTCCTCAAGCGTTGCGCTAACCTACAATATTACATTCCGCTAAATCTCAACAAATTCCTCAAACGTACAGTAGTGGCATTTTGTTTTACACACGCCCTCAGCCAGACTGGTACTGATATGGACGAAATATTCCTGTAGGTATTTCTTGTCAAAACTTGGCAAACAACTTTTTCAACATGATTCGAGGGTGCTGAATGCAGAAACATTGTTGGTCAAGCTTGAATTTGATTCGTTCGCCTCTAAATAGCCACCATATTGTATATTTCAATCACACAACTTGGATATGGCAAAAGGGCTTGATGTAGGGATTTCCGGTTGAAAGCTGCTAAACAACCTTATAAAGATAATTTTGATTTGATTTGATATTTATTCACCCAATCGTAGAGAAAATGTTGTTACAATGTTTGTGTAAATGAAGAGGCGGGAATAAAACCCCATAGGGCTTGTTCTATCCCTTAAATACATTATATGCACAATACGTAGTGTTAAGAAGTAAAGTATCTGTAAAGATATTGGAATTAGTCATATTTCCAGCATATTGCGATGGCGTTCAGCCGTTGATCAGATAAGATTTCAATTTGGATTTGAACAAAGACATAGATTCAATAGACTTAAGTGCAGCGCTGTTGAATACAAACAAGCTGTTTGCCAGACTGTCTTTCTATCATTTCACCCCTGAATCTAAAACGAAATGACCGCCATATAGCTTGTTTCAAGTAGCTGCAATTGACAGTCCTCATTGAAAATTGGTGAACAACTTTCTAAAGATAATTTTGTGTTTTTCGCCTCACTCAGAAAACGCAAATGTATTAAAGTAACCAAATGACCATCACAGAGTACTATTTAATTACACAAACTGGATATGGTAGGCCATATGGTAAGTTGAGAAACAACTTTTAAAGACAACTTGTTGGTAAATATACTAACGGAAAAAAATGTTTGCAGACTGTATGGCTGACGCACATCGCGTTTCATTGATACAAATGTTGACATTCAAGGATTAAAATGAGTTATCATTTGCGTATTTAGTGCATATAAGCTGCTCTCCGCGTGAAACAGATATGGTGATTTCTACCTATTACGGGGTATTGCCATATCTTATCCAATAACAATTGGAATACCCTAATAGGTGAAAACCCTAAGGCTAAACAACATGACCACAAAATCGTTTTGACAGGATGCCGTCTCAGGCGCGTGTCCTATATTCTCCAATTATTAATGGTAAACAGTGCTTTGCAGTGAGCTCACGTCCATAGAAGTGTATGGGCATTAGTCTTCCAAAGAAAAGAACATTTTGACAAATATTTAGAACTAAGTCGCTGTTTAGACAACATGCCTTGGTGGTGATGAAAAATGCCGACGTACTGACAAGTAATTACATGGCCCTTAAGAGCGGTATTCTGATTGCATTATTTCTACCAATACACATCCCGAGGATCAGCTGTGATTCTCTTGGGTGTTCTGTATCTCAGGCTCGTGTTATATCACCTTTGCTGAAAAGACCACAGGACCAGTAGCACTCGCTTAATAAGGGGAATTAGATACAAATATCGAACTGACTAATTTAATAGCTCTGACAACACATCTCATGAAAATTGCTTGACCTTCATGAAAGTTCTTATTTAGAACATCAGTCTGTAAGGCACAGTGTCAACCAAGCGTTTATTATACACATTGTTGATATATAGGTTAAGCGACTGTGTACAGATTGTGAACCTTGGGACAAAGAGCCATCAGCAGAATGTCATCATATACAGTACAAATGACAAAGGCAAGAGGTCACAAGCCATGCCTGAATCTGGAAGGGTAATTCAGATCATGAAATGCATCATTAACCTGCTTCTCTGGACAAATTCCCCGTGATCTTATGACTGGTTTAGCGCATTTGATTGGCCTTGCAGATAAAAGTCAGAAACCTTCACAACCCTAATTGAGATCTACTCACTTCATGTTAATGTCCGGTGCCTTATTTTCAGGCTTGGTTTGAAATAGATTGCCTGTTACCTGTTATCATGGTTATAGTGTTCAAGGTGAGATATGCTGTTACAAAATGTGGCCGCGTGGAAATCTAGCAAAATCTCCACTTGAACTGTCGGGTCCATGTACCTGCATATAGTTAATACTTTAGGGTTGTGGATGTACGCAGTTTCACCTTCAGCATGATTGCGTATATTTGGTCGAAGTGAATTACCAGTTAAGCGAGCGTATCCATGAATCGATCACAGAGTCAGTGTCCATGGCTGACTACCATCCTTGTTTCTAGCCTCGTTGGGTATGAAGGCTTCATGTTCATGTCCATTTCCCTTACTGAAATATGTTGTTTGGTTGAAGACATGGCCCATATACTAAATGCTGATGTCGTCCTTCGGGATCCCCAACATACCTTTGCACATTGTCTCTGTGGCATTGTTTCTGGTCTCTTTGTGAATGAAATTACCATGTTCATGACCGTTTCCCTACAATTGTGCAGGAATATTTGCTCTTGGGTTATAAGACGTGACCCATCTGTTCAACGCTGATGTCGTCGTTGTGATCCCCAGCACATTTTCTCTGTGACATTGGCCATACCTGGCTGTGGTCAGAGGCTACCTGGTCAATCTTTTTTTCAGATTTCTTCATTACACATTTCAGTACCTCTGATGAGAGCTGGTGCCTTTCGGCTAGGTAAAAGCGATGATATATCTAGCATATGGACATGCCTATCTCGTCTTTGTCAGCGCTTCCATGATTTTACGGCTGCAGCCGAGCAGTTTGGGAAATGATGTTCGTTATGTGCATATTGCGCTATGCCCTAACTTCGATAAAGCACACATAGATCCCTATGGTGTCTCTGATATAGGTGCGCTATGCCCTAACTTTGATAAAGTACACATAGATCCCTATGGTGTCTCTGATATAGGTGCGCTATGCCCTAACTTCGATATAGCACACATAGATCCTATGGTGTCTCTGATATAGGTGCGCTATGCCCTAACTTCGATAAAGCACACATAGATCCCTATGGTGTATCTGATATAGGTGCACTATGCCCTAACTTCGATAAAGCACACATAGATCCCTATGGTGTCTCTGATATAGGTGCGCTATGCCCTAACTTCGATAAAGCACACATAGATCCCTATGGTGTCTCTGATATAGGTGCGCTATGCCCTAACTTCGATAAAGCACACATAGATCCCTATGGTGTCTCTGATATAGGGCACCTATCCATTAAACGTATTGTACTCCTAACACCATTACAAGCGTCTGGTTCGTCATTCATTATTCAGCCATTTTGCAATAAAAATATACGCTTCCATAATTCAAAGACCTATTCCATATTCCATATAACAGCATTAGCACCAAATTCAAAAAAGACAATCATATATACATAAACATAGGCTAGTTTCCTGCAAAAGAGAGAAGCGGTCAACATGACAAACCATCGAATATAGGCATCGCTATTGTGTCATAAGAGCCTTCCAATAAACACCTAGATGACACTATATATGTGACTCTATCAGCTCTGCACCTTGTAGTGTACCGTAACCGGGAAAAGAGGTGGTCTGTTTCAGGCCCTATTCGCTCATAGATATGTCCGTTATCTTCGAGACTACCAAGCGGAAATTTCGTTCACTATATGTTTGGCCCAAGCTCTACCAGAAAATGTGAAAACATCCCAAACTGCCGACTTGATGAATTCACAGAGATATCATATTCTACAAGGACATTGTTTGTTGTGTTTCTGATTTTTTCTACTCGTTTATGAATGAACTATTACCTGGCAAAACTTATACTAAATTAAACAATAATTAGCCGATGTTTAATCAAATTGTTTTGCAGAAAAAACAATGTTCGAGAAAACGGAACTTTTCATTTACACTCTCATCGCCATCATTTTGAATTTCTGCATGATGCTATGTTTGGGGAGAGGTTAGGCAAATAGACTTATCTGTCTCCAATAAAATAATACTTTACCGAATAAGTTGCAGATTTCATTTTGTCTTGTGGTCGCTAGTTATCTGCGGAAACCAACACCGCCTAACTCTAGGGTAGGGTTAACATCCGGGTATTCCGTTTGATTAACGTGTCAGGTCCATCAGAACATCTGTTGAAAGCGTTAGTGCGAAAATACATGCCATTCCATATCCAATTGCTCACAGAAATTCAGTTAATTGTGTCACCACCTGTGAATTGTTGTTTTGTTCTATTGGTTTCGGTAGGCTATTTTATTTTCAAATATTGAGGCATAAAAATTCAAAATACAACCTGGTAAACAACTTTTCTGTATTCCGTACCCCCAAACTATGATTAAAAATGTGTTTGCCAACTTTAACACGAAATGCCTATATGTGTCATTTCTCGGCACAAATTTCCAAATCCGGATCAGTTGATCTCTTTTGAAGACTTTGTTGTACATATACAGCCATCACTTCACATACATCGTGCAAGATTTCGAAAACAAACCCTCCTTTGAACATACCGTCTCCCAGATATTGTTCTCGTCTAGCTCATCGGTGATGGCGATTGGTTGTAACATTCTTCTCCACTAACATTCCTCAACTTTGCCCCTTTTGTGCTCGTTGACAGGTCTCTTGTGGAGCATTTAACTGAAAACCCGAGTTTGTATATCCAGACTTCAGGCTTCTAAGTCTCACCATTTGATCCCCCAAGCCTTTGACAGTGTCTAGAGAGATGGGTTACTCTTCAAGCTTCATCAACTGGGGATAACAGGGCGCATATGGAACTGGGTGGATGCCTTCTTGAGCAACCGATAGGTTCGATGCAGTCTGGTTGGGCATGCAGGCAATTGGGCTACAAGTGATGTAGGCCTCCCTCAGGGATCCGTGATCTCCCCAAAATTGTTTAATGTCTACACGATCGACATGTTCAAGGACACCAAAAGTAACAAGGTGAAGTTTGCTGATGACGGAACCTTGTTCTGCATGGGAGCTCAGGAAGATGTTCTCCGACAGGAAATGTATGAAGATGCAGAACTGGTGCAGGGCTGGGCGAGAGATTGGCGTATTAACATCAGTACACCCAAATCCGAGATCACTTTATTTCGCCGCTCCAACATGTCTAAAGATGCGCACACTCCTGACCCATGTCGGGATCTCCAGGTAGGGAGCACAATTATCCCATACAAGAGAAACCCCAAGCACCTGGGTGTAACACTGGACGAGACCCTCTCATTTAAAGAGCACATCAACCTCATGGAATGCAAAGCAACTAAAGCCCTACATATCCTGAGATATATACGGGGTGTCCAACACATTCCTGCAGCAGTACTGGTACACCTTTACAAACCATCATTCGTGCACACCTGGAATACGCCGCTCCAGCCTGGCAGGTAGCAAACTACACCGGCAAAGCTAGGCTGGAAAAGGTGCAACAAGAAGGCCTGGCACTGGCGTTGTGTCTACCTACCACAGCCGGCAGGGAGGCCTGCGAAGTCGAGGCAGGTGTCGTCCCACTGGACTTGAGGTTGAGGTGGCAGAAGCTCTCCATAAAGGAGCTCGCTAAAATCAGTGCTAAACCAGATACTGAACCAATTAAGAATTTATTATGCCAGTGGAGGGACATACCATCAGAACGTTACATATCACCTTTTGGGTTGATGGACATGGCATGTTGGGAAATGAGCACCCTTCCTGACATCCACGTAAGAAATATCGAGCGAGAAGTGGCCATTCAACATGGTTGCCGAGGCCCACAAGTCAGGACTCCTTCGATCTGGAACCAGCTCGGGTCATCGAAATCAAGATCGCCAGAGCAAACAAGAAGAGCTCAGGACATGGTTGCCGAAATATTACTTGGACTGCTACGACGAACCATTATAATATACACCGATGTATCTTGTCTCCGTAACCCAGGTCCTTGTGGCGCCGAAGCTATGCTTGAGGTACCAGGAGAGAGCAACAACATCAGCCTCCAAGTTCCTGTCTTCGCCAGGGGGTCTATCTTGCTCGGCGAGTTGGTGGCAATCAAGGCAGCTCTCAAGAAGTGCATTGACATCTGCTCCAGAGACACCATAGAGCGCATTGTTCTGTTATCAGACAGCCAGACCAGTGTAGGCCTGCTGACCCTTAACTGGGCATTTCCTGTTACTACCGGACAATTCATGACATCTTTGGAGCTTTGGACACAATCAGGGGGGACGGCATATTAGTGGACCTCAGGTCACGCCAACATTGCCGGGAACGATGAGGCAGACAGGCTGGCTAAGCAAGCAGCTGTGCAAGCTAAGTCCATGCAGCGTGAGTCGATTACCACTACCATACAGGACATCTGTAAAGCCGCCAGGGATACAGCTGCCATCCTGTGGCAGCGACGATGGGACAATTCGACAACAGGCCGTCACTTGCACAATATCTACCCCATCAGTACAGCTTTCCGGGCCTGCGGACAATCTTTTCCGGGCCTGGCAATCAATCCTTGCCCAACTAAGGACGGGATACTCATTCCTTCGTCCTACAAATCACAATTTGACAGCACCATTTCACCCCAATGCGACTGTGGATGGGCGAACGAAACCACTGAACACTTCATCCTCCACTGCCCTCTGTATGAAGATGCTCGGAACAAACTCCTACGTCCGTTGAAACAACAAACCGGCATCGCCTATATCCCCGACATTATCACCTTATTGACAGGCGCCAACCGCAATGACGACGACTTCAAGCCAGTACGGGCCAAGATCACAGGCCTACTCATGGACTTCCTAACTGAGACAGGCAGGCTACCTCCAAGCTGCCTGCGTCCATCTCAGTGATCCAGATCCAAACCAATCTTGTTTTAACACAGTGTGATAGTACCAGAGGTTCCTAGTACAATAGACAATGTACCGAGTGCCAATCGTGCAAACTGATGCACAAGGATCAAGGATCAAGGATACGTTTCTAACAGAACGAGACAATATTCCGATTAGTGGACTGGCAGGCCATTGGAAGCCAATAGAAACGTTTGACCTGGACATTCACCATAATAAGGAACAACCAACAAACGCAATGTGTCCAAGATAATGATAGTCAGTTAATCCAGAGAGAATTTTAATTCGCTTTGACGTTCCCTGAACTTCGCATAGTTCATACCCTACATACCAAACGGTTTCTCCAACTTCCGCCGGAGGGAAATTACAAATTTGAGAAGCCAAGTAAGTTCAGATTTTTCATTTTTTGGGTAGTTTTCACGTATTTACTACTCGAGAATTTAATGAGAAAATGTTCTCAAGGGGACGTGTTAGCAATTCGTGTGAAATTTTCAACTCGTCCTTTTTTTTAATTTTTTTTTAATTACAATTCATTTTATCTGACATTAAGAGCTATATTGCAACATAACAGTGATTAGATGCTTGAAAATCATCTATTTGTGTATCATCCGCCAAATAAGTTATAGATATATGAAGAATGGTTCCTTAACAGCAGGCTGATAGCTTGTAGTTTCAAATAGCTCAGTCTACTTCGGTCAATGTTAGTTTTTCTAGCTCATGCATGTTCGTATATGGTAAAAATACCGCCGGAGGAACATGTCCCGAAGATATGATTACCGTCGGAGGATCTAATCTCTATTGCGTTTGTCTATGTACACGATCAGGCCACTTCACTATATGTTAACCATGCAGACATAGTCATGATGATCACTAATTTTATCCTCGACATTTACGCCCCATCGTGCCAACTCGTGTATTGGCCTAGGTGTTCTCGGCAGCATTGTAATTTTCCAGCCTCTATGGCGAATCATTCCCCCCTGTGTCAGAGTTTGTAACGCCCTAAACTGTCGGTGAAACAGCGAAATTTCTGACAGTATGAGGTATACAATCTGACGCCGTGAGAATGTTGCGAATGTGTATCCGTCAGATACAGTCTAGGTATCGGATAACCCTCAAACACTTTTGAGAGCATTTATTTAGAGCCCCATTAAGCGTTTCTGAACAAGAAGTACCGTAATAGATAACAATTTCTGAGTTTATTGAGTTGTTTAAACTACACAATTTATGGGAAAATTAGGTAATAAAGATAGGGTTTGGTTAGACCCTACCAACGACAGTGATTAGATTGGGTCTGATTTTAGTTACACTGGGGGCCGGCTAGGCCCCGGAAGCTCTGGGGTTCAAGACGGCCGGAGACGCATTCTGGCCAATTTCCGATGGATAAAATCTCAAATCATCTCTCAGGTATCGCTCGTATTTTGTTAGTTTTTGTGCTTGTCTGTGAGGGTTGACTGATGTACAACAAAAAGTAGAATGGTTTTTGAAATGAAATTAATCCCTTTTGTATGATCCCTCCTGAGATTTTATACTTATATTTAGTAAATAGTGTCCTGTTGCATTTTGACGGAATATTTGGACTTAGAAGATCTTTTGTAGAGTGAACTAACGGAACTAACTTTCTTCTCTCTAGTAGGTCGGGGATATTCTTAAATCTAGATTTAAAATTGTGCTTTCTAGACAGTATAGCCTATTTTCGACTTGTTTTGGATTAAGTAAAAGGTTGTTCAATCCGGAACTTAGTCCCGACTGTTATGTTTTTGATTGCATTACCTGTCCATTTCTTAAAACTTTAAGATATCCAACACTTTCGATTCAGCCTTCATGTTTTATATTTGAGACCTTCATTAGACTCACACAGACGGACAACCTAGAACATTGTCGAATTTGCAAATGCAAAACGCTGCGTTCTGCTGCATTCTGATAATAGTAGACCATTTACCGCATCACATTTGTCATTCTCTCTGGAAAACTATCAAAATTTTAGTGTAGTGTTTATTTATTTTTTTTCTGCTCAAATTATTCAGGGGCTTCAGCCCCGTAGCCGCCCTCCCCCTCCCTGTCTCCGCCGTGCCTGCTAGATACTCCGGCGGTAACTGTATCATATTATTATTGACTCCGGCGGTAGTCAGATTTCACTCCGCCGTATGTTGTATCAGCACTTCCACACAGGTCATATTCATTCGTCTTAAAATCATTGAAATTCTTCTTTTTCAGGTATAAATATCATCTTGCCATTAA